>JAOVVA010000054.1:20558336-20580210 GCA_028565275.1 Leiocassis micropogon
TGTGTTAATATCAGGTGTGTTTGGGTAATAACATATATATTTTTAAAATAAATACATTTCAGCCAATAAAATCTTTTTTTTTTCCAAACAAGATCAAACACCAACCATTTTTAACATTTTTATTTCAGACCAAATCATGACCATAATCTCTGTTCAATGATTGTTTAAAAAAGCTTAAATGCGATTGAAATGTAAATGCAATTACTGTACATGAGAATTTTTGATGTTTCATTTGAGCATAATTTTTTTCCCCAAAAGTTGATTTTGACCAGCACATGCAGCAGAATTAAGCAAATTCATCTTTCACACGTACTCGTGGTTGGTGTCCAGCTGTAGTCGGGCCAGCCGAGGATATCCCCGTTTTTCTTGTTCTCCTGCTCTAGCCAGGTGGTGAGGGGCTGGAAGTACTTCATCAAAGCCTGTGCAGACATTTTGGGCTGGCCGGTGATCATGGTCATCGCCTCGGGCCAGGGCTTACTGAAGCCCAGCTTCATCGCATCACTAAAAACAAAGAATTCAGTAAACACACACGTCGTAAAATTACAATTACAACAGCACAGCTGTATATAGCTTGTTCTGCCCCACATGTTTGTGAGAGTCCAGCACTGTGTATACTATCATAACCAGTAAGTAATAATTATTGTGTGTCTGACCCGAGACGTTTTCCTGCCTCTGTAGACTTATAGATGTCGCAGGTGTGGAGAGGTCCAGTGTGACCCGCAGCTTCACACAGAGCTTCATGGAACTGGAACTGGATCACAAAGCTGACAAAATACCTGACAGAGAAAAACAAAATGGGTTTCTCAGAACAATTTGTGCATATATGGTTTACAAATATCTTGAACTTGAAACTGATTGTTCAGAAGACTTTGATTCCTTTCTATAACAACAGTTCAAATTTCAGTTAATAGAGGCTCCCAAGTGGTGCAGCATATCATCTGGGCATCATGAGTTAGGTTTCCAGGTCATGCTGCGGCCATCCGTAGCCAAGAGTCTAGAGAGCAGAGTGGCGGTCACATCAATCATAGTGACACTAGACAATCATGGGCGTCTGTGTGCTCATGTAACTGGAAAGGGTGGTTACAGTAGTGCTGTCCTCCACCGTCCACAAGGGTCCATGAGCAGCAGTTTGAAAAGATCCGGTCATGATAGGGCTCTCTCACATCAAGGTGACAACTACTAACAGTGACGTGTGGAAATGCAACTAAAGCACCAATTCTAATATTTTTTTGGTTTCTATAGTAACAACTTATATAGGGATATTAATAGTCTTGCATGAACGCTCTGCAATGTTTTTTTATACGAGGACTGTCCAAGTCAAACCAGGACTTCCAGTGAAAATTTCCGGTGAATGAAGACGTGAAACCGATTGATATTTACGGAAGACTTCAATCACCGTACAGTGATGAGACTCAGCTGCAGTCAGCCATCTGAATGGAGCAAACGTTTTACGTGAACAGTGATCCCGGAGGCCACTGCAGTCGTCCCCACGAACGATTATTTAGTGGAATCCCAAATCCTCCAAGATCGACAGATAACTTAATCGCCAACTTGCGATCAACTCAGTTTTGGAAAAGAAGCAGGCAATTGAGGTCTAATGAGGCTGGTAAGGCTTCTACAAATCGGTTAAATTAAAACAAATGTGGTGTTGTTTAATTAATCAACATTTGTTATATTTATCATTGGTGCTGTCACCACCGGTGTTGATTATTTTTCCCATCACAACTCATGTTTTATTTCCTTACTTATCTAACTGGTTATATATAAGCTGTTGCTTTGGAGGAAGTTTACAGTATGTGACCATGTTATTACATATTATGTGCTAAAACCAGAGACGAAGTATATTAAGTGTCATAAATTGTCCGGCCATATCACTGTACAATCAAAGGACATATGGGACAAACACTACTAAGTAGTATAAACAGATGACTATGGTTAATCATGAAACTTGCTATGATTATGTACCTGATGTAGGGCACGTTGGCCGGGATGTGGAACTTGGCACCTGGGTCAAAGTCATCCTCTGTGCGGGTTACAGGTGAGCACAAGCCCTGGTACTTCAGCCTGAGAGAAGAGATTGTAGATTTATACAGTAGCTGGTACATGACACAATGATGTAATTATCATCTTGGACAGTGTATTCCTTAATCTATAGTACACAATGTTCCTGATAGCATTTCTTCTCTCCTCACCTGAGATTCCACCACTCCTTGTTGTACTCGTCACTCGATATCCTGCCATCGAACACCTTCCACCTCCACTGGTCCATGAGGTAACCGAATGGCAGGAAGGCGATTTTATCCAGGGCGATGCTCATCAGGAAGTTTATGGTGCTCTCTGTGCACAGATTAACACCAGAAATGATTTCAACTCTGCATAAGAGTGCGTTTTACACTACAACATTCTGAAGGGTGGCTGGGATGTAGAGGCAACTTAAGATGATGTTCATCTGTCACTTCTTTGCCACGTCAAGCTTCAGCCCTATTTGATGTAATGTCCTCAAAAGGTCATGAAAAGCTTTTGAGACTTACCGTGGTTGTCCTCGACCTTATCAAGCAGGCCGATGGTGTTAAGGTGTTTGGGTGTGGACACTGACAACGCCAGAACGTCTCCAATGGCTTCGTGGAATCCCGGGTTGGCGCCGTCACGGAACGAGATGGGCTGGTCCTTATACTGGAGGAAATATTGCACATGACCCATTTCGTGATGCACCGTGATCAGGTCGTCCATGGTCACCACTGTACATTGCTTAATCCTGGAAAATCAGATAAGAAGCTCCATGGAAAATCAACACATTTCATTAAAGGGATTTTGGACTAATGCTTCACCAACTGCAAAATGTTAATTCCCAGATGCGTACCTGAAATCTTTGCGGTTGTAGAAATCCCAGGCTGAGGCATGACACACCACTTCACGGTCTGCAGGCTTCGTCAGCATCGACTTGCTCCAGAATTCCGAAGGCATTGGTTCCAGGCCCAGTGACTTGAAGAAGTTGTCGGACTCCTCGAACATTCGCACAGCATCCCATTTCTGAGAAAATCCAAAGTCTCAGAGATTTAACCTTCTTTTGATTTATGTGTTCTCCAATAGACCACCATTTCTTAGCAAAATATCTGTACATTTATTCATTTTTTAGGAACCAATTCAGGTCTATGAGGGCCTATCCTGGGATCTACTGTAAAATCATTTTTTTGTTTCACCTTTACAGTTCAAATCTCATATTTAAGTAATATAAATGTGGCTTGAGCAGTCGAGAAAAAGCTCGAGTACCTTGTCTATCATGGATTGTGTGACATCCACTTGAGTGGCATCAGGGTACGGGTTCACCAAGTCCATGATTCCTGACCAGGTCTGTGCCCACATGTTTCCTGAGAAGCACACAAGGCAAACAGAGAGAGAAGTTGTTGGATTGGGTTCATCGGTCAGCACCTGTCTGTGGCGCGAGGGAGCCGAGGTGCGCTGCTGGGTTTTGAATTCCAGCGCCACTCATCCGTGTAGAAGCTCTGCATGTGTGAGCGCATGCACACAAACTCGCACATGCACATAGCTGTGCATTTTCTCTCTCTCACACATACACACACTCACTCACTCTCACTGTCACGCTTGACGGTTCTGAAAGCACATTAAATCCTGCCGTCTCTTTTGCTGCAAACAGCAGCTGAATATTAATGTGCATTCATAGAAAATATGGAATGCATATTCAGGCTCAGCTTCGACTCAAAATATGTGGCTTTCTTCAAAACAAGATCACAGGGCTCGGCTAAAACTAGGGCTTTTTATATGATTCGATTCAGACAGCATTTATTGCATTTATTATTTGAACTCATAAGCCATGTTTTTCAATCAAAACCCAAGCCTTGCAAATCAATTCACATGGATCGGTCAGCCGTTCTCAGAGCTCTCTGGTGTCACTGATGTTGTGATAGGGATCTGAACCAATAGTTTAAGTTTTACTCTTACCTAGTAAATGTGCAGGGATGGGCCCTTTAAGGTTAATGTGTTCCTTTCCATATTTTTTGTAGAGCGCTCTTCGGACGTACGTATGAAGGTTGAGATAGAGCGGTTGCAGTTCTTTCCATAACTCCTCCAGATCCTGCTCGAATGTGGGTGTTTCGTACAAGGAGCGCCAGAAAGCACCATTGTCAGTGTGACCTGTTGAGGGAAGAATGTGTTACTCATGTACTAGCTGACCACAATTCCTAGGAAGCTTTAATTTCCCATAAAATGAACATTTCGCATTAACAGTGATTGGACCACATTTGTGATTTCACATTTACTACCGATAGCATCGAGCTTTACTGTGGGCCTCTTTCTCACAAAGGCAGGCTTCATGTTGAGGCATTTACCGTTACTCCTCGCAGCTAAGTTGGCAAGCTCCACATATCTCTTGTAGCTTTGGCGCAGTTCTCTTCCTGAAACATTTCGCCAGCCCTGCCAGGCAAACAGCAGCCTGTCGTAGTCCCTGGACTCAGCCATGATCTTGTTTAGGTCTGGGGGGAAAATAAATACAAAAATCAGCTGTCAGACTGACATACCACAGCCCAGTTTGAATAATGACATAAGGCTGAATTGAACTGAGTGAAGTTGAATTTGCACCAGTTTAAAGGTTTTTATAATATCTTTTTCTGACTGTTTCATATGAAATATTTAGATATCATTTTAATGCCGTCGCTCAGAAACAAGGAATATAGAAACTTCATGTAATAACACACAAAATAACTTTTTGTAATCCGTTTTTCCTGAAATTGAAACCTAAAACTGTTTGATAAAACTACAAATGAAGGAGTAATCATGAATACAGAAACAAAGGATATACAAAACATTTCTGTGGGGTGTTCAAGTCAAACCGGGACTAGTAAATAAAGGCATAAAGCCAACTGGCATTTACAGAAGACTTGAGCAGTGATGAAACTCTTCACTGCAGTAAAACATTTGAATGGTGCAGATGTTTTAAAGAAGCCTGTTTATTTGTATATGACAATCTTGGCCTGCGCTGTAGTTGTTCCTATTAAAATTCAGAAAGTGGAACGCCTGGTTCTTGAAAATCAACAAATAAATTGTAGCCAGCTTGTGGAAGAGACGCATCTGTCTGTAGGAACTGTACATACAATCTTTCACAAACACCACTTGCACGTTACAG
Source organism: Leiocassis micropogon (assembly GCA_028565275.1). Lineage (NCBI taxonomy): Eukaryota > Metazoa > Chordata > Actinopteri > Siluriformes > Bagridae > Leiocassis > Leiocassis micropogon. The sequence goes on from JAOVVA010000054.1 coordinate 20,563,477, forward strand.
AATCTTGGCTGGGCATATCCAACGTACAGTCCTGATCTCGCTCCAAGCCATTTCCAAATGTTTGAGCCATTAAAGGAGTTCCTGGGAGGCCAGGGTTTTAGATGTGAAACATGCAGTCCAGCGGACTGAGAAAACTTTCTTACTGTGATGGTATTCAAGCACTAGTGAAGCATATTAGGGGAAGAGGGTTTTATAGGGAAGTGAAGGGGATTATACAGAGAAATAAAGGGAGTTTTGTTGTGGTGTTCTGCACAATCAAAAGTCCCGGTTTGACCAGAACGTCCTTTGCAGCAAAGTAGCAGCAGATCAAAAAGGTCAAAACCTAAAGCCACATTCAGAAAAGATGAAAAAAAAAAAAGATACAAAATAAATCTACACTATATCCAGGTGAGAAGATCACACGGAGAAAGCACTGTTTTAAAGTTGTTTAAAATTTTGTGACAGATGTACTGGAACTGTTACACAGCATTAAAAGACAATGTACTGATTTATAGACCAGCTTTCATCCTCCAAAATACAATTATAGTGTTCTTTAAATATCCTTTCCCACATAAACACAGCATGCGATGTTAAATCTTCCATCAACTTTTGTTGATTATAGTTTTTTCTCGATGCTGCCTGATCATGTGAACTAGTTTTTGATCACGACTCCAAAGCACTTCTAGAATAAGGGCATCAAAGAAATGCTGCAAATTTAACAAAAATATGCAGCTTGATGGTATAATCCATGAATAAAAGTAATCGATGCCTACTGGATGATCTGAATAGGATAAAGTCAAGATTTACATTAAACTGTCTTCTTATGGGGGAATTTACACACACGCAGGGACACGAAAAGGAAACAAACATTTTCCATAATTTACATCATTCTCATGAATACTAAATAAATTCGTTCATATCCATCTTGAAAAATGAGGCCCAGTGTTTGCATTCATGAAAGATGTAGAGAAATTTAACTCCTGTTTATGTAGATGGTCGTGAGATTTGAGCTGCATAACTAGATGCAAACAAACTTACCTGGATCAAGAGGAAGACAGGACCCGTCTTTTTCACAGACTTTTGCTACACTGTATGTGGTCTCCATAGAGGCCAACAAGTCATTGTACTGTTAAAAAAAAAAGAGGAGAATAGATGAGATCACACAAAAAGAAACCCAAACAGAACAAACAGCAGCTTCTGGAGATCAGCTACTGAAACAGAAAACAAGCAGGTCATCTGCATATATGAGATGGTCCACATTGGTTAAAGTTCTCCCTTTATTCGTCACATATACATTACTGGACCGTGAAATTCTTTATTCTTCACACATCCCAGCTTTGTTAGTAGGCTGGGGTCAGACTGAGCCATTTTTACTGCACCCCTGGAGCAGACAGGGTTAAGGGACTTGCTCAAGGGCCAAACAGCAACAACCTGGGGGAGCTAAGGCTTGAACCACCAGCCTTCCGATCAGTAACTCAGAGCCTTAACACACTCAGCCTTAACACAATGCATCACTGAAACACAAGAAAACTGTTAATCTTTGGTATGTTCTGACCACTGCAGACCAGGAACATATCACAACAGTTTTAGTCTTGCTCTTAACCCAGGTGTTGAGCCATCCCAACTTGGCCCTTATCACTCAAGTCCTTACGTTTACCCATTTTTCCAGGTTCCAACATAACTTCTGGGGCAAAATGTTCAACTGCTGCCTTATATATCCCACTGACTTGCAGCTGCCTTTGCAACAAGATAATCAATGCTGTTGACTTCACACTATTAGTAGTCATACTGTAATGTTATCAGTGGAAGTAATGAACTCAGTTAATTTCTCAAGCAGGATATTTTCCAGGTCTTTAGATACTATGCTGGCTGCCACTATGAGCCTGTAGTTATGTAAGTTATGTAAGCTGCAAAGTTTGCCAGCTTTATCTTTATTGACTCGTACTAATAAAATGGACAACTTTTTGAGTCTGGTAATACATGTCATGAACCCAATAAAACAGATAGCAATCCTCAGGCTGGCATGTTTAATATGTTTCAGCAGGAATATGAGCCAAGTCACTTGCTTTGTTATTTAACAGCTTTTTAATAGCTTCCATGTAAATGAATCAATCGTACTTGAGTCATCACTATCTGTTCTCCCTGCTTTAAAGGCTAGACCGTTAAAACCGATGAACAGTGAATTATAATGCCGTCGCTATAATTCACAATATTGTCAGGACCAGAAATGCCTTCCACAGTTTGTGTGATGTTAAAATGTTCTACTTTTGTCCTACTTAAAAATGTAAAATGTTTAAAATAAAACAAAATTAATTTTCACTGTGAGCCTTAATAAACACAAACATTCCTCTGAAACTAAGGAAACTGAGGCTAAAATCTTGCCAAAAAATGAGAGCCAAAAAAAAAGTCCTTAAGTCCTTAGGACAACATTAAGGAAATACAAGAACATCTGGCTGTTTGCAAGCCCAATATAAAGAAATAACGGGTGGCTCAAGACTTTTACAGAGTGCATTAGTGTTATAGGTTCATTCCAAGCCTTTAGGATGTATGTACATATATACCTCTCTCAGTTCTGCATCAGGGAGTGCAGCCCTCTCCAGATCACTGAGTTTTTTTAGGATCCTTTTCACTGAAGCATCCTGGAAATCAGTAGTGTCATACTTGCGTGCCTCCAGTCCGTAGGTCTTTGTGTGTTTGGCCATGTCAAGATTTTTCTGCAGCTGTTTAGAATAAAAAATATCTGTGTGTAAAAATATGATCTTGATTCTAATGCATTGTATTCCAGAAGGAAACTCAAGCCTCACCATAATCTGCTTGTTTGCTTCATTGATGTCAGTGTTGTAAGCCCACGACGCCTCAGTGTAAGCGTTCCAGACGTCCTCTGCTGTGGAGTTGTAATCAGTCAGGAAGTCTTTCGCCTGTGCCTCATCGGTTATTTTCTCAGCTGGAAATGAAGAACATGGCATAATGTGATTCTAAATTGCATTCTAGTCATTTTTCAGTGTTATATTGTCTCGCTTGAAAGAGTAATATTCAAAAATGCTAATTATTCTTTATGAGTATTGTACATTGGTGTAAGCTTCTAGAATCATATGAGCTGTAAAAATTGTTGCTTAAATTAAAGCATTTCAGTTTTTGCATAAAAAAAGCATAAAAAGCAAAAAATAAAAATTTTAATCTGTAGTGTCCGTAACCACATTGACATACATTTTGCAATATCTTAATTTTGCATTATAGAATAATATACTTTTTCAGGTTTATGTCTTTTTATGTAAAGTTTCATCTGAATAACAATTAAGATCATTGAAAGATTTAAATTTAAAAAGTTACGGACACTACATAAAAGGGCATTACATTGTACTTAGCAATTGTGTTGTTGTTTTTTATCTGGTAAAAATATGTGGATGTGTATGCATATTTACAGAAAGGATCGGGAGATAAGAAGCATTAAGTATTATGAAAAATAATGTTTCCTATCTGAAAATTCACTTTTTAACCTAGGTGACACTTTTTAGCACCGATACCACGTTTTGGCCGATCGTATTTTTACTACCCTTAATAGTACGTTAGGTAAAATGTGTGGGGATTTTTTGCAGTTGGCAGAAGACATTTAAATGCTTCCCACCCATGTTCATGAGGCTCACTTCCAGGATCTACATTGGCTCATAGACTAAAGCTTCTATGAAGTGACTGACAGGAAGCGTATCCAAATGCATAATCAGTTTTGCAAACAGTTTTCCCCTGCAGCTTTACACACTTTTGCTACGGCCACAGCTTAACACACTTCTTTTATCACGTTTTAAAATAGACTGTAGCACCTTGAATTGATTTGAAGCCCAGGATACCAGGACGCTTACAACAGAAAAATGTATAGTATGTCACTATATACTATTGTTGAACTTTCTACATAGCTACATCTTATTAGAGTCTTTTGTTTCTGTAAACTTATACATCTCATACTATTTGTTTTTCTGTCTGGTTTCCATGCCCCACATGCCAGAGGATAAGAAGTACCGAGATGCCCAACTGAAAGATGTGTCTTATCTCAGACAGCTATTCTGCTGTTTCTTTTAGTTTGATGATGTAATTAAAACCAGCACTGACTTCTTGCAAAAAAATTCACTTATTTCTAAATTACAATAATAAACAGATGTAAACTATATGGAACAAAAAATAATATCAGTGTTACCAGTGAAATAGGCAAAATCAGAATAAATCAAACACAAAAATCTTTACATTCCAACAGGCTTTGAGCGCGGTTCTACATACAACAGATACTAAGAGTGGAGTGATATGCTGTATTGCATTGTTAAATAAAACACTCTCAGTTCAATTCAATATATCCATCCATCCATCCATCCATCCATCTATTTAGGAACCTCTGCAGTACAACTAGGGACTGTGGAGGCCAATGGTGACCAATGTATTTATTCCCATGGGAATTATTACAGTACCTTCGGTCAACATTGCACATACATGCAATTTGGGAATGCCAGTTATCCTAATCTGCATGTTTTTGGACTGTGGGAGGAAACCAGAGTACCCGGAGGAAATCACAAGGAGACCATGGAAACTCCAACACACACACACACACACAGAGACAGACCCCTGGCAGGAATCGAACCCGGACCCTGGAGGTGCAAGGCAACAGTGCTAACCACTAAGCCACCATGCCACCGGTATGCCGATATACAGACTGCTTAAAAAGTAGGCTATGTGCCATGAAATACTATTTATACAGTATAGCAGAACACACTACGTCAACTGTTAAAGCAGCTTTCTCTATAATACAGGCCTTTCCCAAGCACACCGTGTTTGTGTGTTTATATGCTACCATAGGCTACTACAATGTATATAAAAAAAAGAAGACATAAAAATAACACACTCTCGGCTGCATTAAGTAAGCCAATCCTGGCTGATTCAATCCAGGTCAAAGAAATCAGCATGACGATTGGGAAATCCATAGCTGCAAATATGAGACGACCGGGTTTGGAGGAGGAAGCAGGATTTACAAACAAAGTCAAGCCACAACGTGTACCTGCATGACGTCAGACACACCTGTGAATCACATCAGGGTTGCCAGATTTGTAGTTATAAAGCCACTATGGAAGAGGTTGAAAATAAGATTATGGATGGAGAAAAATTGGATGTGATAAGAAAGAAGATGAGGAAAAATATGATAATGTTGCCAATGAGGAGGAATGTGTCTATATTTTCAAATTTCTTATCATTTTATGGTAATTTGAGATGTTTTTGCGCATATTGGAAAACTTAGTTGGGGGTAAATATTTAAATAGACTAAATAAAGAAAGTTACGGAAGGAAATAAATAAGAAATAGGAAGTGAATTATCTATAAACTTACCTAATTTCTTCATGTAGATAATTATGTGTATATTGAGGATATGATATGCTGAAGCATAATGATAGACCTAATAGTTGCGCTAAGATCTTACCGATGTCTTCTGGGTAACCTTGTGGAACAGGAGGCATCCAGTCAAAGTCTGGCCAGCCGAGTATTTCACCCGACTGCTTGTTCTGTTCCTCTAACCAGGTGGTGATGGGCTGAAAGTATTCCATTAGGGCACTGGCGTCCATTTTGTTTGTTCCCAAAGTCTCCTGCAGCACGTCCATCCAGGTCCTTGATGAACCGAACTTCATGATTTTCCTTGTAAGCAAAGCAGAAGAAAACTGTGAGCTCAAACAACACATTCTCACAGAACGTTCTAATTCAAGACATTTTGTATTTCTTGTTGCCTTTTGTCCTCCAACTAAAAAATCCTGTAAAAAAACAAAAAACAATAATGTTGGTCTTTCTTGAGATACACTATATGGACAAAAGTATTTGGCCAAACCTGCCATGACATTGTATCCAAATACATACACAGTACTTCAATATGGAGCTGGTCTCCCTTTTGCAGCTATAACAGCTTCCATAAGGCTGTCCACAAAATTTTAGAGTGTTTCTGTGGAAAATCGTGCCCATCCATTCTGTATAGCATTTATGAGGTCAGACATTGATGTTGGTATGTTGTTAATGCTGAAGCATTAAGATTGCCTTTCACTTGGGAAACGGGGCCTGAATTCAATAATTAACAGGTTTGGCCAAGTACTTTTGTACCTATTGTGTATTTACAGTATCAGGTATTCGATTGGTACGTACTCTAAAACAGCCCCGGCCTCTAAGGACCGGTAGATGTCACACTTATGCAGTGGTCCGGTGTGTCCAGCTTCCTGGCAAAGCTTCTTGTGAAACTGGAACTGCAGGATGTAGCTCACAAAGTACCTAAAATGCACCAAGTAAAAGTGTATTGTGAGTTGGCTGACTATCCTGTAACAGCAATGATGAACAGATTGGCTCTGGTTTGAGATGCATTTGACCAAAAAGGTTCGGTTCTATATTGCACGGCAGTCAGACGTTACAGTTGGTGAATTTCAAATTTAGGAATTTCACCCTCTCAGGCAGGAAAAAAATTGCTCTTGAGAGCTGCCTGTGGGAGGTTTTTACCTTATGAACCCTGTGATTTATTCAGAAAGCAAGTCAATACACATTGAAACCACTATTATGCACTATGCAGTAAGTACCCTGAGTGCCTACATACTAATAACACCATTTAGAGCACCAAGGTTACATAAACCCTCATACTGAAAATGTACTGTAGTAATATAAGCTGTTATTTTGCATGTGCCTGGTTGTTAGGGAAGCTGGTCAGGGCTTCCTGCATTGGAGGGAGGTCTTGAGTTTTGAGTTTACTCACTTCCCTTGGTGCTGAATGTAGATTTGAGGCTGATAGTAGTGAGGTGATTAAATAAATAGGAATAATAAATAGAATAAATAGCTTCTTATGGGACATTACTCTGCCATTCATGCAAGGCAGATCTAAGATCCTAGTAGGCTAACTAGCTAAAAGACAGTGTGGAGAACAAAGATCTGGTTTTGAACTCCATGGTGAAACCTTCATTACAGCAATGCTAGTTTATCATCTGACCTGATATATGGAGTGTTTCCTGGAATATGATATTTTGCCCCAGGATCAAAATTCTCCTCTGTTCGTCTCACTGGTGGACAGATACCTTGGTATTTTGTTCTGCGAAGTACAGAAATAAGATTTATCATCACATTTTTATCAATAGCTGCTATACTATGCCATAAAGTGGCTCTTTTGTGCAGACCACTACAACACACCTGAGGTACCACCAATCTGAATTGTAGCGTTCAGGTGGTGTCCGTCCACTGAACACTCCCCAGCGCCACTGATCAATCAGGTATCCAAAAGGAAGGAAGGCAATCTTCTCCAATGCCATCTTTAACAGGTAATTTGTATCGGTTTCTGATAACACCAAAGCAGTCACTGGTTAAATCAATCCTTTTAGACTAATGATTGACTACTGTAAGTTTCATTGATTATTTATTTATTTTATGTCCTTATCATTACCAGGGTCATCGGTTAGTGTGTCAAGCAGGCCGATAGTATTCAGGTGTTTGGGTGTTGATACTGAAAGAGACAGCACATCTCCAATGGCCTCATGAAAGCCAGGGTTGGCTCCTCTCCTGAAGCTGACTGGTTGGTCTTTGTATTGCAGGTAATACTCTACATGACCCATCTCATGGTGCACAGTAAAGAGCTGCTCCATAGTCACTGTGGTACATTGTTTAATCCTGTCATGGATAAAGGTAGCACCACATTATTATCCTAGAATTGCTTAATCAAACATTTGTAGCTCCTGTAAGAATACATTATTTGTTTCTTGTTTTGTTTTTTTATTTATGTGAATTTCAGTGCATAAATCATCTCACTGGTCACCTAAAGTCTTCCCGGTTATAAAAGTCCCACGCAGAGGCATGGCAGACCACCTCTCGGCCATTAGGCTTCTCGAGCATAGACTTTTCCCAGAACCGGGTAGGCATCTCTTTCAGCCCAAGAGAGGTGAAGAATTCTTCAGCTACCCGAAACATATGGGTGGCATTGTATCCCTGTGAAAATTAGATTCATTTGTCATCATCTTTTATTTGTTCTCCAGTAATCTTTGGGTATACCAACCCTTCCCCAGGATTTTGGGTCAGTCAAAATTCTAATTTAATCTATCTATTTGATCTAATTAATCATTCGATTTCCTGGATGAAGGATCTGTGTCCCCTTGAAGATTATATTGGATTATTAACTTACTTTAGCAACCATGGTGTTAGTCACGTCCACATTAGGCTTATTAGGAAAAGGGATCATCAAGTCATATATGTTGTTCCAGCTTTGTGCCCACATGTTACCTATAAAAAAAATTATAATAATAAAAAACACAACAACAACAATTGAAAGTGATATCAGGATTTTCCTTTCTGTATGGAGCATGCTGTAGTGCATTGTAGGAACTGACCAAGCAGATGAGCAGGAATGGGGCCTTTGAGATTGATGTACTTGGGGCCATAGAAGTCATACAGCTTGCGACGGACAAACGCATGCAGGTTTAGGTAGAGGGGCTGCAGCTGCACGAACAGGCCTTCCAGGTCCCGCTCGAAGGTTGGAGACTCGTACCAGGAACGCCAATAAGCACCGGTGTCATCAAAATCTGAAGAGGACACAAACATCTCGTCTCATCCTGGTTCTTCTAACATTCTTTTATACTTCATGCTCTTTCTGTATATACTGTAACATAACATGCTCACCATCCATAATGGAAGCATTGTTGCTGAGTTCAACAAATTGGGGGTAAAGGGGTTTGAGTGGTCCTCCAGAGCTGTTGTGCCAACCTTCCCAGGCATACAGTAGCTGCTTGTAGCTCCGAGATGTGGCCAAGATCTTTGTCAACTCTGGAAATATACATAAAGAATGTGTGAGTGAAAGCTGAAATACAAGATCAAGTTAGTTACTAGACTTTTATTCATTCATTCTTTCACAACAAGGGAAAGGTCCCTGTACTCAAGCTAAAGGCATGATCCCAAAGGGATAATCCCAGATAACCAATATGGAATGTGATTGCTTAAAGAAAACAAACATTGACTTACCAGGGTCTAAAGACCAACATTCTGTTGGTTTGGGACACACCTTTGAGGTGGAATATATGTTGTCCATCTGACTCTGAATGACATTGTACTAAAGAAAAGAATGCATAGTGTTCACAAACTGCTAGACTGATATATGTCATTCAGATCAATCTCCAGTTTGGTGAATATACACGGCATAACGACTAACCTTCTCTCGTTCTGCGTCCGGGAGGTTGGCGGGTCCCAGGACATTGATCTTTTTAATAAGGGTCTTCAGGTTTGGATCAGTAAAAGTGTCCATGAGTGTATCATTAAATAATTGCTTCGCCAGCTTTCCCCATGCTTCTGTGAAACCTTGCTTCTCCAGATTTGCAGAGATCTGTTTAAAACATTGGGAAAAATGACTATGATTACTATAATAACTGTCTGTTTAGCTTTCTGGTGTGTTGTGAGTCCATTTTTAATCCTGTGCTTGTGCTTGATTTGAATTCGCCCAGCCATGCATAAGATTCGCTACACATCTGCGTAAATTAAGAACTGAATTCAATTTCTCAGTGTAGTTCACCATAACAAAGCAAACCAGACACAATATTTACATTCTTGCACTGAATGAGGTAAACAGTCTGACATCTCTCATAACACATGAGCTAAATAGAAATAAATTCTAAATGAATTCGAGCCAAGATAATGGACGTTCAATTTTTTAAATGGACGAATCCCTGTGCCAAAAATAGTCTTATTGTCAAGAGTCTATGGTCAAAGATAAAGCTTTATCTATATAGTATTATAGTATTGCACTTCTGCTTCTCTTACACTAAGTACACAAAAACGCTAAGCAAAAGAAGCAGAAAAAATATTTGAATAGTTCAGCACGGTGGCTTAGTGCTCACCGCTGTCGCCTTGCACTTCCAGAGGGTCAGGGTTCAATTCCTGTCTGGGGTCTGTGTGCATGGAGTTTGCATTTTCTTCCCGTGCTTGGTGGGTTTCCACCAGGTACTCAGGTCAAAGACATACAGATTAGGTTAATTGGCATTCCCAAATTGCCCATAGTGCAATTCGCTATGGGCAATTCACTCGCTCACGTGAATGAGCATGTGAGTGTGTGTGCCCTATGATGGATTAACATCCTGTCCAGGGTGTACCCCTCATCGAGCATTAAGTCTCCTGGGATAGGCTCCAGGCCTCCCGTGACCCTATATACAGGATAAAGCGGTATAAACGATGAGTCAATGAGTTCAGAACTTGATTGCATGCATCCAAACTGTGTGACACTGAGACCCCACAGCTCCTTCCTTTGTTATTTTAACAGAGAAGGAAGCTTTCATAAGTCAGTCTTATGCCGTCATAATTGACAAGACAAGACTTTAGATCTTTAAAGACTGCACTTCAACCCATGTTTGTGTTATCTCAGTTCTCTTCACCACTCATTAACAAGAGGAAAGTAAATGACAGTCCATGAACATTAACTTTGGCCTCATGTTGTCTTGTTCTGGAGATCATATTTCCACATTCACGCCCATGTTCTTCAGCAGGACTGTCAGAGGTTAACACCATGTATTTGCTTTGTCCTAAACGTTTGAGAATGATAAGCACGTGCATATTATCTTATTTTATCCCTTCCATGACCTTGACCTATGCATTAAAAAAAAACTGAGAGCAGATTCTCAAAACAACAAGTTAAGGAAAAGAAATCAGTTCAACCCTTTTCACTAATAAAGTTTAATCCATGTTGTATACTTTATTTTTAGTATTATAGAGATATATGTCATTTTCACGTTTACTTTTTTACACCTTTTGCCCGAAATGAACTCAATGTTAGACCAATGCAGTAGTTCGTCCGTTTTGTACTTATAGCCGATACCTGTTGGTCCGTTATGTGATATTCAGCTTGTGCCATTTGCACTGGGTTTCACAGCATCAACACTTTAAAGGGTGGCAAAGTTTTTAAAAGCCTAATTAAAAATCATCTTGATTGAGACCAGCAGGCACTGCTCTTTGATCTAAGCCACTGGTTTACCCTTTCTCACTTACACGGATGAAATTATAGTCAGCCTAAACAGAATTATTTTTGTTGTCCATGTACATTCACAGGGGTGGGCAGTTTCTCTCTGATCCGCTCCTGCTGGATGCAAGTCATAAGAAATGTTCTACTCAGTAGCAAAATACATTTAAATACAGTGAAAAAAAAAAACCTTGTTCATTCTGTTTTGTAGGTTTCCTCCGGCTACACCGGTTTCCACCTACAGGTCCAAAGACATTGTATTGTAGGCTGATTGGGGTGTATGATTGAGTGCATTTTTGTGTGCTTGTGCCTTGCAGTTGATTGGCACCCCATCCAGAGTGTCCCTTTTGTGCCCGAAGCATAGGCTCCAGGGCCCCTGTGACAGGATAAGCGATAAGAAAAATAACCGAGTGTAGCTATGTTTGATTGTATGACTGTCTATAACATGAGTTACTTGTTTCAAGTTGCACCACCTGCTGCATTACACACATGAGTACTATTTACTAGGTGGATTTATTTATATGGCATGTATTGGTGGCTTAGCGGTAGTGCCAAGTGGAAGGACTGGGTTTAATTCCCACCCAATGTCCAAACCCAGTGCCGGTTCCAAACCTGGATAGAATGGGAGGGTCGTGTCAGGGAGGGTATCTGGTGTAAAACCTGTGCCAAGTTGTTTGCAGATCGGATGGATGATCAGGAATACAAAGGTACGTTGAACGAATGGCAAAATTGGGCATAATAAAGTCCTGTGCAGTACTTATTATGTTATGTTTCATGGTACATTTTATCCAAGTCAGGTTTTTAAAAAAAAAAATAAAACATGTGACTAGGCAGCACACTGGAGCTTTTACTAACCTGATGGGTTAGTTAATGTTTTTATGATTTGTCCAATCAGAGCTACCACTGATCAGATGTTGTGACTACAACTATGTAACACTACAAGCTGTTTCGATTGCTGCGGTATGTAGGCACTGGGGTTTGTTCCTTTTTCAAGGCTGTGTTTGTTTAGTACAGATTCAGTCCCACACCTCAGCCCAGGACAGAGGCGCTTTGATCACCTCATTTGATCTGTCCAGAACAATAGACATCACACCAGGCGAGCCCCAGGTTAGGCTCAGTGCACCGCATGCCTCTCGTCGGTTTGGCTCTTGAAATTTCAGCTTTCGGGAGTGTCTTGTCGAGGTCTAGGATGACGGTCTGAGGTCAGAGCGCGGTCACACCTGTTGGGTGTAACGGGGTTGGGCTGCTGCCCGCGTGCCCAGCTGACAGTGTTAAGCAGTGTTGGGACAGCTGTGTGGAAAGTGAGAGATTTTGCGAGGAGATGCCTGGTGGGAGAGTGTGTATGTGTGTGTGTGTGCTTTCTTAGTAGAGTAGGAATGCTAAGCCTCTGCCTCAGCATCAGCGTCCTGATGATTTTTGCTGCGCTCTATAAATCCCAATAGATCATGTCCAGCCTTTCACGTTCAGTTTCATATATCGTGTAGGTGATATCTCTATGCGAATGCTTTACAAATACGCAATAATCAACTTTTTATTCCATCGTACTGTACACTGATTACAGCGTCGCAAAATCTCATGATCATTTTGTTTACTAAAATAAATAAATGACAATCTGCAGCTGACATTTAGCTCGCACTAAATTTCCAGGTTCTGGTTAAGTTAATCGTAGGCCCTTTGAAAGTGTTATGATAAAAATAACACAAGGAACCATAGACGTGCGTCATTTTATGGCCAGCAATTACATCAGGACGGTTTTAGAAAACAGACTGGAACCTTACCATGTGGAGGGCTATGGCTATATAGTGGTGGGAAGAGTTTCACAAAGCAGCAGTCATCAGCAGTCTGTATCTCATAATATAAGCTTTAAGGACTTGGGCAGCTTTTTAAACCCAGACACATGTGACGTATCACTTAAAGATTATAACAGCAACCACAATGACAGAGCATCTGACATGCATCATGACTCATACCTCTTGCTGGGAATTCTCGTCTGTCAGGTTGGTTTTATACTCCCAGCTTGCCTCTGTGCTGTAGGAGAACACTTCCTCAGCAGTCGAGTTGTAATCATTCACAAACAGAAGTGCCCCAGCCTCTGTGGCCAGGTACGTCCCAGGCTGCCACTCAGGTCTCAGGGCCACCCCGGCTCCGACTAGGGACAGCAGCAACACTGCCCAGTGCATCGTGGGTTCGGTGGAGTGGAAAAAAGTGACAGGAAACTCCAAGTAAGAATGCAAGCTAAGAATAAAGCTGATGCAGAAGTGTGTCTAGGTGCCAACACCACTGGATGGTCCTTTCCAGTGGTTCTCCTTTTTCTGTCTCTCTCTCTCCCCCTATCTATGTCTTCCTCTTCCCCCCTTCCCCCTGCCTATCTGTCCGTTATTCAGGCTTGGAATGCTTGCAACCGGCTGCTTTTAAGTGCCGTTTAACCCAGCCCACAGTCCTCCCCACACAAGCTGATGCGAAAAGGGTTCAATCCCTCTTTTCACGCCCCCTCCTTGTTCTCCCTTCTGTCTTTTTCTCCATCTCTCCCAAATGCCCACCTTCCTACTATCAAAGCTCTCTCTCTCTCTCTCTCTCCCTCTCTCTCTTTTTCTCTCTCTCTCTTTCCCTCCCTGCCTACCTGTCTGCCCCTTTCTGTCCGTATTGGTTAGAAAGCGATAATGGGAGCCTGCAAAGCTTCTGAGCCTAAAAGCCCTCAGCGCTGCAGCTGCTCTTGCTGATAATGGTGTCACAGGCAGAAGATGAGCTGTGCATTCTGTGCTCTCACTCTTCAATCACAGCACTCAGGAGCTGTCAAACGCCTCATTCTCTCGCAGCTTAAAGTGGAAGAGGGGAGAGTATAGATGAGGGGGTTGTTGTTGTTTTTTTTTTTTACGGGGAAAAAAAAAAGCAATGTGAAAGCGATAAGGATGAGAGCTAGGAGGGCGCAGTGCGATTTCCAGGGGCAATTTTCTCCCTTAATGGCATTTGGACAGAGAGAGAGAGAGATTTAAACAGCTTTCTACACGCATTAGGACTCCAGTGATCTATCTTTTACAAACACAGTAAGAGTGCCTCCTTTTTTTTGCACACTTGTTGGCAAGAAATAGCTGAGAAAGAGCAACTAAATTATTCATGGTGAAGGTTCCAGTGAACTAAAACAGGCTGTAACAATCCAAAGGTCGTCCTCGTGACACATTTACTGTATAATCCTTGCCCTCACCCAGAGGAACTGTATGTAGTGTTGCTAGAAATCCGTTTTTAAAAACAATGACATTATTGTCTCTTAGTCCCTTGTAAAATTATATGAAGTAGACTAAACTTGGTCAAGTCTTTCTGCCATGCTTAGGATCATTTGTTGTGAATTAATCTCTCCACTGATCAAGAGGCAAAAATTTTTCATTTTGAGATTAAAAAAAAAAAAAAAAGATCGATAGTCTGATTCAGTTCACAGCTAGGCTTTTTCAATCTGTATTTGCAAAGCCATATGAAACACAACATTTTCTGGCTGTCACTGTCTCTCAGCAACAGACTGGCGTGAGCTTGTGGGCAAAAGAGCAAAATCAATTACAGCGGAGAATGAACCACGACAATGGAAACGAGCTACATTGTACTGGTTCGAATATGATTGTAATAACAGAAATTTCAAGTCTTGCAACACCAGTAGTCTGAAGGCCATTTCTTAGCGAAGAAAAAATAAGTGTTACACAATCATGGCAGGTGTGCCAAAACCAAACCCCTGATCCCTGTACACGACTCACAACCAGAGCCATCTTGTGGGAGTTTTTGGAGCTCAGTCCATATGCTGTGTATAGGGAATTTCCATAATTACGACCAGTTGACTACATCCGTGAGAAATCTGTCTCAATCATCAAGAAGATTATGTTATCCCTGCAGGTTTTCTTTGGACACAGAGGGGCAGCGTCAAAGCCAAGTCCAAGTTCATTTACTGAGCTAAAAGAGCTGCACTCCATGGGGCAAGCTTAAGCCTTTACATTCTGTCAAACAGACTAAAATCATAATTAACAACATGAGCTGCATGAGGAATTCCGGTTTGGGAATATGCATTGCAAAGCCTTGTGTCTATGCCAGGAACGACAGACAGGCAGATTATACACCATTCAGAAAAAAAAGCAATTACATACTCATTTGATTATCTTCACGTAATAAAAAAAAATGTAGTTCATTTAATAAGAGTGCTTGAAATTCCAAAAGGTTCACATACTTTTTCTAGCTACTGTACTGTATATATAGATGTGTTCAAAAGTTAGTACCCCCTCTTTTTTAAATTCTATTTAGTTATTAGATTTTTCTGTGTAATATAATAAAAAATATTAAGCAAGTTTAGTAATACAACCTCAAACGAATATCAGCATACAACTTTTTTCACCTTACCATTATTTATTTAACAAAAAAAAAAAAACATATGGGCAGTACTAAGTACCCCAGGATTCAATAGCTTGTACATGTACCTTTAGCAGCAATAACTTGAAGTATTTTCTTTTCTTAAATACTTTATCAGCCCCTAACATCACAATGGAGGAATTTTGGCCCAAAGTTCTTTACAACATTGCTTCAGTTCATTGAGGATTTTGGGCATTTGCTTATGCACAGCTCTCTTAAGGTCCCACCTTTGTGTAAAAACACAAAATATGTTTTTTTATTGAAAGAGAGGGGTGCTAACGTGTGAACATGATTTTAAATCTACATGTGATGTTGAATTTTTGGTTTGCATCACAAAGACAATCCGTCTTAGAATTTTGTATGTTCTTACTGTAGATACATCTTAGAATGTATTCAAGCTACCAGCCCCTGAGGTGTGATGTGACAGTACACATATAGGTCATAACATATTATTCATTACATATTATATATATATACACACATATTATAACATAATAATTTAACAAAAAAAAACATATGGGCAATACTAAGTACCCCAGGATTCAATAGCTTGTACATGAACCTTTAGCAGCAATAACTTGAAGTATTTGTTTTCTTAAATACTTTATCAGCCCCTAACATCACAATGGAGGAATTTTGGCCCAAAGTTATAAACATAATATATATATAATATGACAAAAGAATATTTGCATGACTGTAAAGTATATTTTATATTACATAAGTTTAGATAAGACCAGTTTTCAGATGGAAGCAAAAAAAAGAACTAACAAAGCCTCCTGGGTTTTGCATGAAAATAGAAAGTAGCAAGTTTTATAAAGTTACTAGAAGAGCTCTGGCTTCTTCTACTAGGCACTAAGCATGATGGGTGAATCACCTCATCCGCCTCTCTTCCTACCCTGATGCTCACATCACTCTGGAACTCAGCAAGGCATGACCTTTTCCCAATTCCTGTAAAAGTCTTTTCTTTATGCTTCCTAGCAAATTTAATCCTTATTTCCAAAAAGCCTTACTGATGTGTTTTCTTAAGGCTACACAGCTGTTAAGTCTCATTATCTTGAATTCTCTTTACATTGTGGGTGGAAATGCTCTCACTTTCACTATTAAACTTGTCATCACACTCATTCAGGATGTTTTTCTCACCACATTTTTTTCTCGAAGATAATGGTTCATCACTGTCCTTTAATAACCCGTTTTTCCAGTTCTTAACCCAATTTAAGCAATTTCAGCAATCTCTTTAGTTGTTTTCTTTGCTTGGTGCAGGCTAATAAGTTGGCCCTTGTGGATCAGACTAACATACAGTATCCTTTGACATGTTTTTTAAGGAAATGTGAAGCTACTCACTTTATCAGTTAGGGTTAAATAACTTGTTGCAGCTGATCCACATTAATCACC
>JAOVVA010000054.1:20587788-20605105 GCA_028565275.1 Leiocassis micropogon
TGTCTTTATTTATACTTTTGTGTTTACCGTCATTAAAGACTCTTTTTGGTTACACAACCCCTCTGCCTCTATGCCTGTTCTCACTGCCCACGGCGATCAACACCTGCCATTACACCCCGTTCGTGACACACACGCAGAGGGTTCAACTCTCACCTCAGGTCTGTGTGGATTTAGCTCGCCTTGTGCTCTTGGTGGGTTTCCTCCTGGTCCTCTGGTTTCCTCCCACGGTCCAAAGACATGCAGATTACATCAGAGTAAGTGAAAGTATGTGAGTGGAGGGTAACTTCCAGTCACTCACTCATTCATTATACCACTTATCCTGTACAGGGTTGCAGGAGGAATGGTGGGCAATGCGGGGTACACCCTGGACACGGTGCCCGTCTATCGCAGGGCACTTACATGCACAAGTCACATTACAGGCAATTTGAAAACACTATTTGGCCTACTCTGCTTGCCTTTGGACTGTGGGAGGATAATGGAGCACCTGTAGCATGGGGAGAACATGCAAGCTCCACACGGACCCAAATGTGGGACTCATACCCTGGACCCTGGAGGTGCAAAGCAGCACTACAAACCACTACACTGGTTACTTTCAATATACATATATATCACTCAATTAAGGGCAGTACTGGAAGTATGTCTACTTGTAGAAAATGGAGAAGCAGCAACAGGACAGATTACCTATAGGGCCTAAAGTTGTGCCCGTGTGAAGTAGATGTAAAGTAGCATGTAATGATAGGGGTGGAGGCTGACCTGCCTGTAGACCACAGTCATCATGTCCATCAACCAGTGGGCAGACTCTGCTTGGAGAGGCAGTCATGTCCAATCTTCTCCAGAAGGGCCTGTGAGTATGCAGGTTTTCATTCTATCCAAATAGAAGCCACACCTGCTAGTCCATTGAAAGCCAAAAACAACTCATTAAACAGGTGGAATCAGGTTGGAATGAAATTCTGCACCCACACAAGCCTTTGCTTGTGATAGATGCATAATTGATCTGATGATCACTTTCCCACCATTCGTTCCAAATAGTATGCCTTTGTACTGGGTGTAAAAATAGAAGGCTTAGCTAATTTACCCACATTGAAATTGGCAAGATCATCAATAAGTAGGTTATACGACTTGGCAAAAAAGTCAGTTTCTCCATTCTTCATGGACTCATATGGGACTCTAACACAAGGATGAGATCCTAGCAGGCTCCTGGGAGATCATAGCAAATGAAGCCCCTATCTTCAGAAAGCTTGTGACAGGTCTATGAATCCTCAGATGTGATCCAAATGATGTGACGTACACCATTCATAAGCAAATCCTACAAAGCAACATGCTAAACACTGAGCAAATGCAGAATTGGATGGAAATGACAATGCTGAAGAATGAGAGGCTGAGTAGAACCTTTGTTCTGAAGTATGGGATTACATTTTTAAGAAAAATATAACTTCTTGAGCAAACATAATGGGTGTCTGATATTGACTAAGCCTTGAACCTGGTTCATGCTTTATAGTACTCCTGATGCAGGCCAGAGTATATTGAGGGCTTGGACAAGGCAGAACTTATGCAGGAGATGAACTGACGAGTTGTGGTGTAGCAAATGTAAGTGGCTAATTCTAGTTTCTTGAAATCTGACTTTCTTTTCAGGTGCTCTGGGCAGGGTAACCCTGGCACACAGGGCAGGCCCATCTGGGTTGATTTACATTAAACCAAATTGGCAAGAGCTTCCCCATGGTCTACTGTATGTTTCAGCGAACATCTGGGGAAAAGGTTTTGTGATAGAAGTTTTAAGTCAATCTGCTTGTAATTCATCATGTAAAGGCACATCATCATGCAAGGCACACAACAGAGCCCATGCGTAGTATAGCACAGCATCCAAAGCTTAATGCTCTCCATGAAATCTTTACACTTGGGCACAGTGAACTCATTTGTAAACAGAAGAGTACAGTACCATGTGTTGTTGAAATTTGTTTCCAGATGGTGCTGAAGCTGGAGTAGAACATTGCGATTCAATTGTTGGTTCACTGTCAGCATGTTAATATCTCCCAGATGCAGCCACAGCTATAATAAATCAAGTTACGAGTTACAAGGAGGATTCTGTTGAAGGGCACATGTCTTACTATACATTGTGAAAAGACTTGGATACCTTTTTTGACCTCTGTTTTTTAAACTGTAATTAAAAGCCTATTAGAATCTGACAGCCAGATGCAGCATGTTGATATCTGTGCCTCTAGTCAGGGGACATCTAGTTAACTTACCTAGCACTTTTAAGGGGGCACTGGAATCATCCTTACTGCCATGCTAGGATGGGTGATACATCACTAGGATGGCAGCAGACACATAGTATCTTTGTCCATAGTTTTGTAGGGTTTTAGATCGCATTTAAACAAGTACTGCAGTACTTGCTTCACTGGTACAAGTCCTGAGTAATTCCGTTATCCAGAGCTGAGACCTTGTTTAGTAGGCAGCCAATCAGGAGAAATTCTACAGTGGGGGGAAATGATCTGATATACTGTCGCTGTGAAAATAGAGACCTGCTAATCATCTTTAAACCACAGAGGGTATGTGAAAATTGGATAAGGAAATGTAGAGAGAGGAAAAACAGCCTTGAAGAGAAAATCCTGAAAAGTTAGCAAAGGGAAACAGGTCCAACCTCAGAGTGGTGTATTGCCAGTCTGGCTAATTTAGCAAGCTAGCCATAAGCAGTGCCTTAACAGGCTAGCAACACTTGCTGGTCGGCTTGACAATG
This sequence comes from Leiocassis micropogon, assembly GCA_028565275.1. Classification (NCBI taxonomy): domain Eukaryota; kingdom Metazoa; phylum Chordata; class Actinopteri; order Siluriformes; family Bagridae; genus Leiocassis; species Leiocassis micropogon. The sequence continues at coordinate 20,590,523 of JAOVVA010000054.1, forward strand.
TGGCATATTGAGCAGTGTTAAGACTTAGAAGTTTGACTAACATGCTGTAAGCTCAACAGCAGACAGCAGGCATTATAGCAAGGGAGACACTCTAAGTATTAGCCATGCTTAGCCCTACTAGTCAGAAAACTGTTAGACCTGAGTACGCATATTAGCAGAGTTTGGAAAGTGTATGGTGAGCAGGGGTTTCATAAGATGGTGAATGACAGTAAGGATGATTCCAATGCCCCCTTAAAAGTGCTTAGGCAATTAAAAAGGCTTGGCTTTGTGGAAGGTTGGGTGCCAAGATATAGAGTTTTAAGGTGCCCAGAATCTCTAATGGTGCCTGGATGGTGAGTAAAAACTACCCATCCAACCTGGTGTTACATATTTGCCAAAGAAAAGGGAAACGATGACTGGTGTTTATGTGAAATACACAGTCCATAAGACATTTTACTATGATACTGTATGTACTACAGTTTCCTATTGAATACTGTAGAACATACCATAATATACCAAAGTACTTCCACGGACATTACCATTGTAGGCACCATACGACTTTATAGAATACCAGCGTAGGTACTGTGGCACTTTAAAAGGTACTGTGGTAGCACTATGGTGTATATCCAAGTTCTTTGGTGAATACCATGGTACATTTGGAGTCCCGCAGTGGCTACAAAAGTTAGGCAGATATCTAATATGGCATGTTTGTGCACACTGTACCATACTACATATGTCAGTACATACTTTTATTATGATATAATACAGGTAATACCATATAAGATACCTGCTGTAGTTTGGTAGCCACTGTGGAACCTAATAAGTACCATGGTATTTACCAACTATAGCAGATAAAATGTCATTGCAGATTTTACTACAGTATAAAATTTTGTAATAGGATGTGAACTTTCCCCATGTCTCTATGTCCATAAAACAACTCCCTCGTTGCGCTTCCTGATTCCTTCCATGGATAACTGAAAGTTCAGACTAATATCCATCCAAATAGCTTGTGTCCACTGGAACTCTTTTGTTTAAGCGGAAAATGTTAATGAATTTCCTATCGTCTGTCTCCAGGTCTCTCTATGTTAATTACTGCTTCTTTTGATGTATGGGATGTACGTGACTCAGGGCACCTAGCCAAAAGCTTAAATATGCTCTCTTTGCTGATAATAAGTTGTTATTGTTGTGTTATAATAAGTGGTTAGTTGTTTCAAAGTGTGGTGGATACATCAAGCAGTAATTCTTCTTCTTGTAAGTCATCTTAAAACCTGACACTATCTTACTATCTTAAGACACTTTGGAGTATTATTTATTGAACAGTATTTATTACATTAAATAGCCTGTTTAGCAAGACTCAGCAGGTCTGTCTGCCTTGTGGCCTTGGGATATCAGAGCACGCCACAGGATTGTGTAAAGAAAGATAAGATTTCATTCATTTACAGTAGATTAAAGTTGATAGACTGGGCTTGAGCTTTTCTATCCAAACTCAGACCAAATGAATGAGTTACCATATTTAATTTTATTAAAGGGGAACTATTACGCAAAATTTATTTACATTAGATTTTAATTAGATTTTATGCGAAATCCATTCATTTCTAGACATTCACATGGGTCTTCCATGTCTGTGTACCATGTTTTTTTTTTGTTTTTTGTTTTTTTGGACACTGTTTATACAAGAATTAGAATTCACCCCTTCTGTGACCTCATACGAGACGTGATCCTCTCCCAGCTCGTGGCTCAGCCATGTTGTTTTCTGGTGGGGCGTGGCGCAGGAGGAACTCATTCACATAGACACACATAGAAATTGCTCGTTGGGAAAAAGAGTGAAATAGCGAAGCATTACCTAGAACATTAACAGATATACAGATATATTGAGACCTGTGTTAACCTAATAGTAAAAATAGATAAAATTGTTAAAAAAAAATACTAAAATATGTGACCTTTAAAGCAAATGCAGAGATTGTACCAGACTAAGTGTTTAAACAATTTTACATGATAATGTTTTCTTTGGTTTGCTATTCTCCTGCAGTTATTAAATGCTACTGCATCAAAATATATATGTCAGTATATTAAAAAACTTTATTGCACTGGGTGGGTTTATCTGTTTTCTCATTTATGTCTGCTATTTCAAGCTTCAGATCACAAAGAGTCTAGACTCAGCATGGGTCAAAATAACATCACACAGCTGCCCGTCCAAGATGAGACACAACGCTCTTTGTCAGCAGCCGACAGTGGGAGAATTAATAAAACTAAGCTGAATATAATTATATCTGAGAAGTAAAAGGCAATAAAGATTTATGGCAATGAAATTTGTGGTTGTTCTTTCTGGTTAGCTCACATTCTTTTTTATCTTTTTTTTTCAGTTCTTTAAGTAGGAACATAAACTCATTGACACCGATATATATATATATATATATATATAATCCAACTAGCTAACCTGCATTTTAACTGTCAGAATATATGTTCATGTTAATAACGTTGATGTTCAAAATGTTTCTAACATAACTGTATATTTCTGTTTTATAATCAGCAAGTGCAATAAACATTCAACGGCATGCCCATGTGTACCACTCTATGACACACCAGCTTTTCTATCCAAACTCAGACCAAATGAATGAGTTACCATATTTAATTTTATTAAAGGGGAACTATTACGCAAAATTTATTTACATTAGATTTTAATTTGATTTTATGCGAAATCCATTCATTTCTAGACATTCACATGGGTCTTCCATGTCTGTGTACCATGTTTTTTTTTTTTCAGCCATGTAGTAGTAGTCGTAGTCGACTAGTAGTAGTAGTCGACTACTACACGTGTCTAATTACAATTAATTCTTTGCAATGATAAGGATTTGCCCATCAGCCCCATGCACCAAGGGCAAATTACCCACAAGCCATTATCATTAAAAGCTTTAGGAGATAAAGTTAGTTCTGGTAGGGAAAAACACTTATTAAAATTAATAATTAACTCATCATTATCAAACCTCAATCACTCATAAACAAGTACATCTATAAACCATCTCAGCTTGAACCTAAAAGAAAAATCATAAAATGTTTTTTTTTAACGTCCAGGAATAAAAAATAGCAGCAGATTTTATCTTGTACACGGCTAAATCATTTAAGGAGACAGATTAACAGAAACAGTGGTGTAACAGTTGATCTATCTGAAGAATCTGAATGTTAAAGGTGCGGTAATCGATTTTTTTTAAATAGAAACTATAGTATTTTATATTGATAATGATAATATTTGATCTCAACAGCCAAAAAATACAAGACCCACAAACCCACCCCCACATTTAGCACTAATCAGAAGCTCCGCCCCAAACTAATGCAGATTGACGATGCCATCGAAGCTGTCCTTACACGTAGTAGTGGGATTAGGAGCATCTACTGCACTTTTGCAATTTAGAGAGCACTGATTTGAGATCAGCATCAGCACATTTAATAATCAGAAAACTTTTTTGTAGACATTTGTAGACAACGAGTTTGTAGACATGGACAAATCTAAGATGGATATTTAATGTATATATAGTGCTACAAAAAAATTAAGGTAGGGTACACATTGGATGGGGTGGCAACCTGTCACAGGGAATAAGAACACACACATTTTTAGACATCATGTCTTACAAACCAAATAACCAGAGAACTCAGGTGAAGCCAACCCAGCAACAACATGAGGGCTCAACATACAGACTAGAGGTGAGATTTGAACCTCCATCCCTAGGGATGGAGTGTGACAGTGCTAACTTCTAAGCCTTTGTGTCACTTATACAGCAAGTAGTTTTGCTGCCTCACTGTTTCCAGGGTCACCAGTCCTATCCTGAGCTATCCTGAGTTTTTAATGCATATGCTTCCCATACACAAGGTTTTGCTAGGGGTTTTCCAGTTTCCTCACACCTCCCAAATACATGCTAGTAGGTGGACTGGCTATGCTAAGTTGCCCCAGGTGTGTAGATGAGTGCATGCATGTTGTTCAGTGATAAATCAGGGTATAAATCGATGCTGTATTCCAGCTTTGCACCCGGTGTTCTCACAATGAAATCTGGATCCACTGCAAACCTGATCGGGATGAAGAAATTAAGGATTTTTCTTTCATCTACACACCAAAGCCGGCTAACTGAATCTATATAACTGGACCATATCTTACTGGGACATGATTCATAAGAATCACTCACACATCGTCTATACCGCTTTATCCTGTGTACAGGGTCACGGAGGGGCATGGAGCTTATCCCAGGAGACTGAGGGCATGAGGCGGGTTACACCTTGGATGGGGTGTCAATCCTTCGCAGCACACATATATACAGTACACACACAAAAAAAAGAATCAATTAAGTAAAACTCACTGTGGCTCGTGGCTTCCCTCTTGTGGCCACATGACAGAAGTACACCCCAGTTCTACATACACCTTACTTAATAGGGAACACTACAGTACATTTTGGTATCAGATTTAATCCAAATTAAAAACAGTACATGTAGTTCTTTCTTGTTCTGCTGTCTCACATAAATGTAACCGTTTGCAATGGTGTGCAATTCTTTACTTCATCTTCCTGTAAGCAGCATTCTCCTGTGTGTGAGGATGCAATTTCCTGCCAACATGTCCATACACGCCGCCGTGCTTTCTGCCCCGAATATAAGCCTACTCGTCTCCCTTTTACCTGCGTCTTCCTTGAAGCTACCTGTATCTCCAAAACAAGCACTACCTCAGCTTTCTACGACACACAGGATTCAGAATGAAGTACAATAACGCAGGTGAAATCGTGAAGACTTTGGAAGAGGCCCCGGCAGCCAGGAAAGCTCTGCTGGACAACCACAGCAATCTCTACAAGGTGGCCGACTACTGCGAAAACAAGTACTCAAGCGTAAGTACACAGTAAGTTAGACACGGAGGTGTGTTCATTTGTCTCTCTTTTAATCCTGTAGTTATTACAAGTGTCAGGAGAAAGGAGAAATGTCTCAGGGACTTCAGAGGAAAGTATGCAGCCTAGCTTCCCAAGAATTTCGAGTTTTGAGAAAACGGTGTGAATGTTGATTTTGTAGATCTGCGTTAACCATGTTTGTACCTGGGGAATAAAGGTAAAGCGTTCTATAAAGGGTTAATAAATAGTTAATAAAATAAATGGTTTTTAAAATGTTAAAAATATTTGCCTGCAGACATGCTTTCTCGTCTTAACATTTTCCCAAAATGGAAATCTGTACACACCCAAACAGAGCTGAGATGTGTAGGAGGCCTGCCCTGGGCTCTGCCCTCCAGAGCTCCTACTGTTCATCTTTCTCGGCATACTCTGCTTTACACTGCATGTTTGCACATGCCTTGTTGTCTCATTTTCGATCTGCAATCTCTTAAGTTTTTCCCGTTCTTTAGTTGCACCATTTCTATGTCTTCAGAGCTCCTCTTGCAGCTACGCAATAATAACTCAGATGAGCATTATGCTCAGTTAATGTTGAGACGGTTCTCAGTTACATGACAAGCTTGTGCTTGATCTTCTTAGCCAGTTGTGTTTTTGCATGCTTTCTATTTACCCCCTTAGAAAAAAATCAAATAAATTTGTGTTGCGTGATTTTCAGCCCTATTTTGCCGCCACAAAAAAATATTGATTGATTGAGTGGTGTTCCAAAAGCTTGCACTGTATTTAGTATAAATCCACTGGAGCCTTTTGCTGTTTCTATTCTAGAAACAGTCTATTGTCACATTTTTTTTTTTGGATTTGTCCAATTCCTCCCCGTCACTAGGGGGCTCCTACATTAAGGCTACTACTATCACTCAGTCAGGAGAGCCGAAGACTATCACGACCCACGTGACGTCAGCCGACCGCATCTTTTCGACCTGCTTGCCCACGCACCGTGGGGAGCGGAGTAACACACTCGGAGGACAGCGCTATCCGCTCCTTCCGCTTGCGTGAGCTCACAGTCGCCCCTGATTGGCTGTAGAGCCGTGATTAATGTGTGAGCACAAAGTACCTCTCATCCCTCCCCTCTGAGAGAGCTCGGCCAATCAGCTCTCTCTAGACCTCCGGCTGCGAGAGGTTACAGCAATCGAACTCGTGATCTCCGGATGATAGGGCGAGCACTTTTACCACAGAGCCACTCAAGGCCACACAGTGACATTTGTTTATGAATAGAATTTCTGATCTTGAAAAATGAAGAGTAACTCATTTCATGGGAGGGCAGCCTTTAAAAGGAACGTACAAATGACCAAACTTGTGAGAAAGTGGAGGACAAAGTACACAAATCCTAAAAAAAAAACGTAAAGATACCATATAGAGAAAATATTACTCAAATAAAAGTAGAAGTTATTACATTTCTACCTGATTAAAATAAAAAGCAATCATCTTCACAATTACTTATATATCAAAAGATATCAGAAGGTGTCAATTTCCACTATACACCCCTGTGGCCATGTAACACAATGCCGTGCAGAAGGGTAGTGAAGTAAAAAGTACAGATATTTGCCACAGTATGTAGTGAAGCAAAAGTAAAAACTATCATAAAACTAATAAAACTAATCAAGTATAAAGTACAGAAATATGCAACTTAATTTAAGTACTTAAGTACAGTAACAAACTAAATGTACAAAGTTACGTTCCACGTCTGCTTGTGAAAAAGCTTTTCAGACAGTCCTTTGGGAGCTATTACTGCTCTCAGAGCAAAAACATTATATATAAATTATATACTTATTATATTGTATATATAACTGATTGATGATATGCAAAATTTAGTGATATCACCAGCATCTAAAATGAACTGCTAAGCTGCTCACTTTTATTATTAATATAATAAAAGTATAAATATTTTTATTATAATATTGCGTACAATTTTATTCGAATGAAGTTTTCATTTCCACTTTAAAATCTGTGTTTGTCCCATTTCTAAACTTTAGGCAGGAGACACAGCTAAAGTCGTGGAAGAATCTAAAGCTCTCACCACTCAGGCCCTGGCCAGCGTCGCTTACCAAATCAACACGCTGGCAGCAAGTGTGTTAAAACTGCTGGATGCGCAGGCCGTCCAGCTTAAGCACGTGGAATCATCGGTCAACAATCTAAGCATGGTAAGCTTTAATACAGAAGGTGCGTTGAAGGAGATGACATTCCGGGGTCCTGGTCCTTTTTTTATTATTATTATATGTAGCCGTTTCCCATTGCTGTTTTCTTTGGAAAAACCTTAGTTATACTAATTAAACTAATGGTCGATTATGTTATTCACGTTAAAATTTGACCTAGTGGTCTTGCACCTCCGAGGTCTGGGTCGATTCCTGCCTTAGGTCTGCATGCTCTCCCCGTGCTTGGTGGATTTCCTCGGGAGCTCCAGTTTCCTCCTATAGTTCAAGGACTTGCAGATTAGGCTGATTAGTGTTCCTAAATTGTTCCCTTAGTACAGTATGTAAATGAGCTTGTGAATGTTCACCGAAGGTCCCACCATGTTTGTAAATATGGGAATAATTACACCATAGGCCTCCATGGTCTACAGAGGTTCCTAGATGGATGGACGGATAGTTAAACATTTATTCATTAGCTACTATGAATAACTCATAGAACTACAGTTAAAATATTAATAAAGTTGTTACGTTATGGATGCCAGGATGGTTAGAACAGGATTACAGCAGCATCTTATATTTAGTGCTGCAAAATAAATCGCACAAAAAAGTTTTTTTGATGCCAATATTTACTGTTAATCCAGTAAATATTTGAGTACAGTTATAGTTGCACATTACAAATAAAATCGCAATTACTATATGTGTCAAAATCGTAAACAAATCGTGCAGCCCAGCATATATCTAAATACACGTGTAGTGTTGCTTATCATAAAGATGTAACAAACTATTATTCTCTCATAATAATTGTATTTTTTAAATGTTGTTGGTCTTTCGGCTGCTCCCGGCAAGGGGTCGCCACAGCGGAATACCCGGTCCGCACTACAACTTGGCACAGGTTTTACGCCGGATGTCCTTCCTGACGCAACCCTCCCATTTTATCCGGGCTTGGGACCGGCACTGCATCCAGTGGCTAGGGTTTGGGCACTGGCTGGGAATCGAACCCGGGCCTTCCGCATGGCAGGCGAATGATATGCCAAAATCATAATAGCTAAAATTACAGCTAAAATTGACTAGGAATAACATGAATCTTTATCTTTAATATTTTAATTAAGGTTTTTCCAAATTAAAGAATTTCCAAGTTTAAACTGTCCATCTTATGTTAGCCTGTGCAGATTGTAGTCTAATATTCCCATTCTGAGATGCTTTTTTGTTTATCACAATTGTAGGACTTGGTTTATTGAATCTGCCATAGGCTTCCTGTCAGATCTCTTTCGTCAAAAAAGTGTTCAATATTGCCACTCATGGATGCATCTTTTTCGCATCATGGAATTAGGAAAGTCACAGAAAATCTGCTATTTCTTCTCTTAGTTTGGTGTAAAAAGTAGCTGAAGGTCTTGATCTCTTGCTGCATGACTATTTCATAGCACGACTGCCACATGGTCGTGTTTCTGCTTGACTGATGTGTTTTTTCCCCAAACTGTTAGAAAAAAAAAATTACTGTCAATGTATTTGCATGCTGTGGCATTTCTATTACCTAGCATTACATAGTATTACTACAGTATTACCCTTTACCGAAGTTAAATGGCCCAACTACAAATCAAGCTCCGTCAAAACATGGGTGGCGTGGAAGAACTAGAACACTGGCTGCACCCCAGACCTCGTGGTCCAACATCAGTGCCCGACCTCACTAATGCTTTTGTGGCTGAATGAACATAACATAAATTGGTTATCATAACAAAAAAGTGGAATGGGTTATTTAAAAAAAAAACATGAGGTTGTTATTTTGCTGTTGGCCATATAGTGTACTTTTATAAATGCAAAAACTTTGTGGTTAATACTATTTCTCAGACGGTGGACATGTACAAGGAGAAAGTAGCGCGGCAGGAGATCGGTGTCCTGACTGCTCCTTGCAAAATCCCATGTGTTCCGAAGATTGTTCCTCCAGCAAGGTCTGGAGAACCCAAGGCTGAATATGAGCGTGTCCCAATATCCTACGCCAGTCTAGACTCAGTTGGACATGGAGTCTGGGACAATACCAAACCCGTAGGTGTCTGTAGAGTAATTGTGTGCATGTCGTGTTCTACATGAAAAAACAATGCATACTTAATATCATGTTTTAATCTTTAGGCACCAAGGAAACAGCCTGAAGCTCAGACACCTATCCAACAACCAATCTCACAAGAAGGAGGCCATCATTTCGGGTAAGTTGATGATTTTCTTTTTCATGTACCAATTTTACTGTTATTTGAGAATGTGCTGTAATGTGAAAGGTTTGGTGTTTAAAGAAAGAACAAAAGGCAGAATATACAGTTTTCATAAGGCTAATATATAAGTTGCTAAAAATAAAAAGGTATCTCTTGTCTTGCTGTTTTCTTTTTATAGACCTGGCATTGGTATTGCCGTTCCTCCACCTTCAGTTCCCAAATGGGTTGGTATGAAATCCACATCTCCTTCAGCCACACCAGTCTCTGCTATGTCACAGCCCCTGAGTTTCTGTGAAGATACTCCACCACCACCACCTCTTCCAGCTTCTAGCGATACTGTTCCCCCTCCACCACCACTTTTCCCACAAAATATTCCAATAACTGAACCTACACCATCTTCAGCTTTTACAGACTTATGTTTACCACCACCACCACCTCCCGAAACCGAGTTCATGATTCCTCCACCTCCACCTCCTGTCAATTCAATGCCAAGTCCTTCTTTGGGAGGTTCTTTGCCACCTCCACCACCCACGCCTCCACAGTATGTCTCCATGACTTCTGCTAGTACAGGAAAGGGTTATTTGCCACCTCCTCCACCTCGCTTTACTCCTGGTGAGGGGAGTGCTTCTCCACCTCCTCCGCCTTCTTTTCCTGGACAGTGTAATGCTCCACCACCACCTCCTCCACCTCCTTTTCCTGGACAGGGTAATGCTCCACCACCACCTCCTTTTCCTGGACAGAGTAATGCTCCACCACCACCTCCTCCTCCACCACCTCCTTTTCCTGGACAGAGTAATGCTCTACCACCTCCTCCTCCACCACCACCACCATTTTGAACACTAGAACATACGGCTTCACTACTTATATCAAAGATTCTACCATATTCTCCAGACAATATCTGTATACAAATCACTTAAGAGTTGCTAAATATTAATATAACATTATGCTCTTATATGTCACATTAAAATACCAGGCTTAATTGTACAGTATCTTGCAATAGCTGCTAAAGTAACAGGGTTGTGGTCAAAGGAACAAACTATAGCATCTGCTGAAGAAGCACTGGAACATTAGAAATGCTGATTGATTGAAAACTATACTGTAAGGCCAAACGTACAGTATATGGACACATGACCATTGTGCTTAAAAAAGCTATGTGCTTTTTGATCATTCTACTTCACAGTTAGGTCCCCATTGGTGCTGTGACAGCCGGTACCTTTTTCCTTCCTCTGGGAAGGCTTTTGGAGCATGGCTGTGAAGTCCACACAGTAACAAGCGTTACTAATCTTAAACGTGTTGGCACTGTAGCTCATCCTAAAGGAGTCCATGATGTTGAGGTCAGGGTGTAGGTTCTTCCAATCCAACCTTGGCATACCATGTCATACTGGAGCTCACATTGGACACAGGGGCACCGTCATGCTGCAATAGCTTTGGGCCTCTTAGTTCTTCTGAATGGGCATCTTAATGATACAGCAAAGAGATTCTATACAATTGTGTGCTTCGGATTTTGAGGCTACAGTTATGGAAGAACCAAATATGGATGTGATGCTTAGATATTCATATACGTTTGTAGTATAGTTTATTAACATACTAAATAAGTAACAACTTAAGTAATAGCTGCAGTAACTGTTGCACTGATTCTTTTAGATTTCTTACAAATCAAGCCATAATAAAATGTAAAACCACTAACCAGTCAATCCTCAGCCTAAATAAGTGAGCTTTTGTTAATTCTTACAATATAGATATTTGTAAGACCATGATTATTAAAATATATTCCACTCCTAATGGTAAAAATATCTGGGATTTTGTTGAGCTTTACTAATATTGACATTTCTGAAGTGTTGTATTATATAACAGAGATTTATATTTTAAATGGTTGACTAATAAAGAGGTATATCACACTGTAAAGCGTTATTTGTGTATGTGGGATAAACTATACCATGGCATGACTATTTTGATTAATTAAATGAATGTCTCATGACTATTTCATGTGGACATGTAGTATGTCCTGACCACTGCAGACCTGGAACATCCCACAAGACCTGCTGTTTTGGAGTTGCTCTGACCCAGTCCTCTAGCCATCACAGTTTGGAACTTGTCAAAGTCACTCAAACCCTTATGCTCACCCATATTTTCTGTTTCCAAAACATCAACTACAGGAAAAAAAGGTTCACTTGCTGCCAAATATATGCCGCCCACTTCCAGCCGCCATTGTACTGTTGTCTCTCGGTATTCCAGTTTCCTCCCACTGTCCCTTCCAAAAACATGCCGATTAGGCTAATCGGCGTTCCCGAACTGTCCATAGTGTGTGAGTGTGTGTGTATGCCATGCGATGGATTGGCACTTGATCTAAGTCTCCTGGAATAGGCTCCAAGCCTGTATACTGGTATAGACGATTAGTGAGTGAGATTAAATGAAAGGAATGGGATTAAATAAAGGCATTTTCCCAAAATTGACTGGCACAACATCCAGGTTGTACCCCTGCCTAGTGTCCTAGTATCCCATGTACCATGGAATAGGCCTCCCTCAACCCTGTACATGTTAAGTGCAATAGCAAATGACGGCGAGAATAAGTAGATGCAAGTCAAAGTGTTCTGGTACCAACCAAACACTAATGGATACTTCCAGACATAACATTAGACTTAATGTTATTGGACCCAATGGAACAGTACAGAGTTCAGAAACGCTTTGGACCCATGTAGAAAATCATTATTACAGTGTTCAGATTTATATTGATCAATACGATCAAACTTTAAGATAAAAATGATCTTCTATACACCAGAACATAAACTTAAGTCAAAGAAGGACTGTGAGCAGTGAGCAGTTATTGGTATATACTACTAAGATAGTTAGTAGTATAATAGATTGAAGAAGTGAGACCTTTAAAACAAGTGATATACTCTGATTCCTTCATTAGCCAGATAAAATCATTAGCCATCTTTGTTAATTAATAGACACAAAACAAATGTTGTACAGTATTTAGGGGTCAAAGAAAAGAAGAAATGTACAAAGGAAGCAGCAAAAAAAGAGGTAGATAGACTCTACAGGATGCTTCAGTGAAACAGAACTGAAGGTCATGATTGAAAAAAATGGGAACAGTGGGAACAAGAACGAGTCTAAGGAAGATTAGACTGACAAGAAGAAGGTGGGATAGGGGTATTAGTAGTTAACAGATTATGGGCCAAACTTGGCTGAGTGATGATGGTAGAATAATTATAAAGGTCTTGACTAAAACAACATGCATGAGGAAGAAGTTTTCATTTTCTGCTATGGAAAAGTACTCGAACTAGTTACTTTTATCAGAAAGTAACACTGTAATGTACTTTCTGATAAAAAGTATTATCGTTTTATTTTTTATTACTTTTTTTATCACTTTTTAAAGACAGTAATTTTGTAATGTAATTATTTACTTTAAAAAATAACGTCCTCCAACACTGCTGGTCTGTGTGCATAGAGTTTTCATGGTCTCCCCGTGCTTGGTGAGTTTCCTCCAGGTACTCAGATTTTCTCCTACAGTCCAAAGACATGCAGATTAGGTTAACTGATGAACCCAAATTGCCCATAGTATGTGTCTGGCCCTGCAAAGAATTGGCACCATGTCCAGGTGGTACTCCGCCTTGTGCCCGAAGTCTCCTGAGATATCCTTCAGCCCCCCACAACCCTGTAGATCAGGGGTCTTCAACTCCAGTCCTGGAGGGCCAGTGACCAACACAGTTTGTAATTCACCCACACCAACACCCAAACACACCCACTGAACCTAGTAATTAACAGATTAGTTGAATCAGCTGTGTGAGAAGAAGAATCACCAACTGTGTGGGACACTGGCCGTCCAGGACTGGAGTTTAGGACCCCTGCTGTAAAGGATAAGCGATGTAGAAAATTAATAAATATGATACTGAGAGAGGGACAAAACCCTCAGAGGAATAAAGGTGATGTATATGATCTGTTGCAAAGAGATATATGCTGTATATTTTAATATATTTGCAAAAAGAATAAGAATTTGATAGTGTATATCTTTCGGCAGTGTGGGGGAATTTACTCAAAAAAATCATCTACTACTAATTACTACTTTAAAATTGTACTTTGATTACATTACTGATTATTACATGTAAAAAGTAATAAGATTACTAATTACGTTACTTTCAAGTTACTTTGAAAACATCTGTCACGGCGTGCGCCTGTGATGGCCGTGTGCCTCAACCTGTTGTCGCTCCTCGCTCACTCCGTAGCCTCCCTACGTAGGCGTCCCCCCCTTCTGCAGGTGCGTGAAGGGCGAGGCCACCAGGTCAGGCCGGCTGGCGATAATTAATGTCAATGGATCCCGGGCTTTCTCCGCGTTAAAAATCCTCAGCTTTTTTCCCTTCCTCCCTCCTTTAACCCTTCTCCTTCCCCGTTTTTTCTAAATAAAATGACCCCTTTTTCCTGTAAGACCTCGCCTTGTGTCCGTGTTGCCACCCGTGCAAAAAGAGTGAACCCGTTACAACCAGTGTTGCCAACTTAGCAATTTTGTTGCTAGATTTAGCAACTTTTCATACTAACCTAGCAGCTTTTTTTTTTTCAAAAAGCACCTAGCAACAAATTTAGCCATTTTTAACATTCATTTGGCTACTTTTAGCAATTTTTAAAAAGTGACTCAAAAGAGCAGTGGCGGCAGGCTTCACTCAGTAGAGCGCGAGGCCGGGGCTACATAAGGTCTAAACAGCCAGGCACAGCTGCAGCAGCGAAATTTGTTGGCTGAGTGCAACAGCAATAGCACACATTTCACATTTTAAGTGAATTAATTAAGAGTAACCACAGTTAAAATTTAGTTACTGTAGCTGCTCGTTAATTTTGAACTGAACATGTCTCAATCGAAATTGTACAGCCAGAAATACAGAAAAGAGTGGGAGTCTGTACCTGAATTTAAACGATGGCTGAAGCCACCACCTGGGGATGACTGCCGAGCATACTGTGCATACTGCAAATCAGATATGCTTGCAAAAATGTATGACATTAGAAAACATTGTGCTACAGCAAGGCATATAAATAAATCAAAACCATATAACCCTGCAAAGCAGCCTACATTACCACAGCTAGTTAGGAAAGTGGATAACTGCAAAAGTGCAGAAGCTACTATGGCAATGGTCATTGCGGAACATTGTTCACTGCTAGCATGTGACCATTTAGGTATGGCTTGCAAAGCTGCCTTTTCAGATTCTGTGGCAGCAACAAACTTCCACATGCATCGCACCAAATTCCACAGAAATGATTAAGGGAGTATTGGCTCCTTATTTTCTGAAAATGATAACATCAGATGTGGGGGATGAGAAGTTCAGTCTGCTTTTGGATGAGTCGACTGATGTCAGTGTCTCAAAATACCTGGGTGTGGTG
>JAOVVA010000054.1:20616618-20626894 GCA_028565275.1 Leiocassis micropogon
CAGAGTCCATTATTCCAAATCAAGGCTGGCTGAAATATTTCCTGATGTTGAGGACAGATGTGACAGGTGCCACGCCTTTCTCTGTAACTTAAATCATATGTTCTTTTTGTTTCCAAACCTGCACAACTTTTGGACAGGTTTTTTTAATCTCATAGATTAAAGATAGACTCCAACTGAATGTGTGTTCAGAAAAAGACGTTTTGAGAAAGGTATGGTTGCTATATTCTACAGTTCATGTATAACTAATGAACGTAATATTGTGGACACCTGGCTTGTGTAATCGATTTTTGTAAAGTCCTCATCCACACCCGTTTTTCATCTCTCTAAGCTAACTGCTATCTTGGAGCTAGAGCTATTAAATCAAATCAAAATCACTAAGCTCCAAAATGGACAGACTATTGAAACAACAGTAAAGTGGCGATATTGCTCTTTTTATGAGCAGCTTGTTTTTTTTTTCCACTAGAAGGAGTGCTGGGAGGGAATTTGGACACAGAGAGGCAGCTGCTGGAGGCGTCCAAGTCAGGAGATCTGGAGACTGTAAAGGTAAAATGTGTGATCATCTTGGCTTCTGCATTTATAAATGGTAAAAACATTTGTGAAGTGTATATATGTTTCAGTTATATATGATAGAATAATCAGTCAATCAATCGCGGATGGCGTTGTTCTCCAGGACAGATTTTTAAAAAGCACGGGCAGTGCTTAAGATATACTTGGAGCCGCCTGCCCTAGTATATTCTGTGTGTGGCAAACAATGATGATGTCCTCAAGTAAAAATACATAATTAAAAACTTTTTTAGCTCCTCCCACCTAGGGGTCACCACAGCGAACCACCTGACCCACACACAACTTGGCACAGGTTTTACACCAGATGCCCGGCTTGGGACTGGCACTGCATGCCGCGCCTGGGTAGCATGGGTTGTGGCAACCACCGACGGCGGGGCTCGAACCCGGATCCTTAGATTCCCAAATCAACAACTTGGGGCCACCAGTCTCCTAAGTAAAAATACATCATAGCGGTTCAGAAGGCAGATTGTAGCAGTTTGTAGGTGGTTCAGGCTTTTTGGATCATTGTATCCAAACATATGCAAAATTCCCTGTTTAATTTTGACATGGACTCCTTAAACTGTCTTTAATGAAGTGGTAATAAAAAAAAATTATAATAAAACCCTCGTATTAGTAAATCTTCTAAGATGCCTACATCAGGTCAGGCGCACTAAACTTTTAAATAGTACACTCTAAGAGATACTTCAGGGTGTAAGGTGTGCTAGGTGTGCTCTGGTCTGCAGTGTGTCCTGAAGTGTACAGTATTAGGTACAGTGAAACCTTGGATTGCGAGCAACGTGGTTTACGAGTGTTCCGCAAGACGAGCAAAGATTTGTAATAAATTTTGACTTGGAAAACGAGCAATTCTTGGTTTACGAGTACTGAGTATCATGCATCACGCATGCGCTTCTTGTTTTGCCGCCGAGCGCCAGCCACGTTGAGCCAACGGTTTTTCTCTCTCTTGCACTGCGGAATTGTGGATAATCGTCTCCCCTGCTGGGTCTTAGTGCTCGTCTCTTATTGGTATAATCAACATCCGTGAAGATTCAATGTGGGAAAGATTCAATGTGGGAAAGCCTTCTTTAGCTTTGAAGCAGGACATAATGTCTTTTATTCCGATTGTGTGCTGTTACAGAAGTTGTGTACACTACAGAACGTGAACTGCAGGGACGTAGAGGGACGTCAGTCCACACCGCTCCACTTTGCTGCTGGGTACAACCGCGTGGCCGTGGTCGAGTACCTGCTCCAGCACGGTGCTGACGTGCACGCTAAAGATAAAGGGTGCGGACTTGTTTCCCGTCATTCTTGTCACGTGTATTGTTTATCACATGTAGGAACACCCTGATTTACAAGTGGTACGTTTTTGGTTTAATCCTGCTTTAGAGGTCTGGTTCCGCTACATAACGCATGCTCATACGGACACTACGAGGTGACGGAGCTGCTGGTGATACACGGCGCCGTGATTAACGTGGCCGACCTGTGGAAGTTCACGCCGTTGCACGAAGCTGCCGCAAAGGGCAAGTACGAGATCTGCAAGCTGCTGCTTCAGGTGAGAACCTCTTATAATTCAAATTGGCACATATGAGTTTATCAAAAAAAAGGAAGCTTAATATAGTTATAAAGTGACTTAATATAGTTACTTACAGCTACAAAGATGTATTTATGGTTTGGTTTTCATTCAGATTTTTGTAATAAAAAAAAAATGGGCCATATTTTATTATGTCTGATATAAGGGAGAGAATTTCTAAGTCATTGACAGGTTTGTGAAAATACAGTTAGGTCGGAAAAGGTTCACGTCCCATGAGCTAATTTCACCCCAGTTAATTATGCTAACTGTTAGTCGCTAACTGTCGGTCGCCGACTCCATCAGTCGCGGTTAGTTAGTTCCACCAGTTTTAAATAACAAGTTAAATAAACCAACTAATCATAATCTGTGTTTGTGCAACTGCTGTATAAAAGCAATATTGCACTGGGGATCGTGCTGTTGTACTGAATATCATCAGTCGTAGGTTCTGAGGTGCAGCTTACAGTATATTCATCACAACAGCACTCCCTCCTTTATTTATATTACTGATAATATTTCTACCATTTACTCATCATTTTGTTGTTCTCAGCCCTTGGTATCCTTTGCCTTATATGGAGTTTTCGGGGCGTTACTAAACTTTTTATCATGAATGTAATTGGTTAATTAAAGATGACTGGAGTCTTGAGAGGATGAGAGTCTGGTGAGAATATTAAGTTCAGGTTTTGTCTGTAAAGTCATTCAAGCACAACTTAAAAGAGCAATGAGGCCCTTTTTTTTTTTATATATCAGTCTTAAGTAGACGTTAATGCTATCCATTATATTACCGTTTCCTCTGTCTGTATCCCCAGCATGGCGCCGATCCTACCAAGAAGAATCGTGACGGGAACACACCTCTGGACCTGGTGAAAGAGGCCGACACCGACATCCAGGACCTGCTGAGGGGAGACGCGGCACTGCTGGACGCGGCTAAGAAAGGCTGTCTGACCCGCGTGAAAAAACTCTGCAGCCCAGGGAATGTCAACTGCAGGGACACACAGGGGCGCCACTCTACACCCCTCCATCTGGCAGGTTGTTATAGTGTTATAGTTAACGAATAGATATTAGGTATGTCTAATATGAAGCAGAATGGGAATGCGCAGTGAGCTTATCTTTCAAACCATAGACTTATTGACTTGACTGAAGAGATCATTAGCTTTATTTTGTTAATTTAACAACTTAAGTGGCAAATTAAATGCACATTATTATGTTCTGGAGTTCTTCAGTGCCATGCCGCTGCATTATGGTGTGTGTGTGTGTGTGTGTGTGTGCAGATGACTATTGGGGTATAACGTTAAACAAACAAAGAAAAATATACAAAATAATAAGATGCAGTATTTTCATAAACTCCTGAATAATTAGTGTTGAAGCAATTTTTAAATGAATCCAAATTTGTAAGAAAGCAGCAAATTAACAGTAGACTAGATTTATTTCCATAAAGAGGTTTATTTCCATGCTTCTCAATTGTACATCATCAGGTTAGTCTTTTTAATTATGATTTCTATTCATTTATAATCATATTCTATTACAATTGAAAGAAAAGGGAAAATAATGTTTACATCTCGAGCCTGCATCCAAGGCAACCAAGGACGTATAAACTAAGTGGAGCGTTCAAGTCAAACCGGGACTTTCCCATGAATGCCGCATAAAATCAATTGACATTTAGAAGATTTCAAGCACAGTACAGTGATGAGACTCTTAGTCAACATACAACATTTGAATGATTCAATCGTTTTTTAAAGAAGGCCGTACATCTGAACTTGTTCCCGTGAACAGTTAGTGTGTGGAACGCCTGGTCCTGACAGAAAACTTGTAGCTAACTCGCGGAAGAGACGCATCCGTCTGTGGGAACTGCACACGCAATAACACAGTCCTGACCTCGCTCCACGTGATTTCCGCTTGTGTGGGCCGTTAAAGGAGTTCCTGGGAGGCCAGCGTTTCAGATGTGAAGCAGGCTCTGTTGTACTGAGAAAACCTTCTAATACTAGTGAAACACTGGGATGAGTGCATTAGTGTAGCAGCGGGTTATATATAGAGAGATGAAGGTAGTTCATATAAATGTGTTCTGATATTGTTAACAATCATAAGTCTCAGTTTGACTTGAACACCCTCATACATGCAGATCATTTATATAATGTGAATCGGGAGGGTATAAACTTGGCCTATTTATGAAATATTAAATATGAAATATATGATATGACTAACTTTCCCACTGCAGATATGGCGGCAAAGGTTTTGTCTCTGAATAAGTCGTAATTGTACTGATTTCATAGTGTATACAGTAGACTATTGGTTATACTGCAATGACAACATATGAGTGCGTTCGCTTATCAGCAGCCAGTTTAGCAGAAGCAGGTTCTCTATAGTCTGCTTTTACAATCCAGCTAAATGGAGTTTAACGCTTTGACTTTTGGTTTTTGTGTCTCGACAGCTGGTTATAACAACCTGGAGGTGGCGGAGTACTTGCTGCAGCATGGCGCAGAGGTGAACTCGCAGGACAAAGGAGGTCTCATTCCTTTACATAATGCTGCTTCCTATGGGGTGAGTCTCAGACACACGTTCAGACTGCTGCCTTTTCTTATGATCACAAAGAGTTTGAGAGATGCTCAGGTCTTTGAAAGGCTCTGTATCTAAATTATATATAACTATAGACTTACATTATCACACAATGCTTATTTTTATTCGTTATTCTTTGATCAGCCATTTTTTTGTCATTTGCACTTGATGAGTGATTTACAGGTTTCAAAGCCTCATATCGGACTGAATAATGTGAGCCTTTTCAAACAAGGGTTAAGGTGTGTGATGTTTCGAGGGTGGGGTTTTACCAAATCAACACACAACCTCATCCGGAGCAAGCCGTGTGTTTGGTGTTTCACAGCACGTGGACGTGGCTGCTTTGCTCATCAAGTACGACGCATGCGTCAACGCCACCGATAAGTGGGCGTTCACGCCGCTGCATGAGGCTGCTCAGAAAGGGAGGACGCAGCTGTGCGCGCTGCTGCTCGCGCACGGTGCCGATCCTGCGCTACGCAACCAGGAGGGCCAGTCGCCGCTGGACCTCGTGACGGTATCCCGTTAGTCCCTCCCTCTGCCCGCTTTGCATCATCACCCCGAGGAAGGGGTTCTTCATACCGACCTCTTCATCCATCTGTCATCCTGTGATGTGCTGCCTCAGAGTGTGCTCATGAGTGTACTGCTTAAAAGTGCAATGAAGCATAATGAAGAAAAAGAGGAAGAAGCAAACTTGTGAGGAAGAAACTAAACTATTTTAAAAATACATTTAAAATAGTTCTGGGCAGATACTGATCAAATTGTATCAAATACTTATCGATGGCCAACATCTGGGTTCTTGGTGGTTGGTACTGCCTTCAAGCACCCTCTGAGCTGTGGCTTTCACTCTTGCC
Organism: Leiocassis micropogon; assembly: GCA_028565275.1. Taxonomy (NCBI): domain Eukaryota; kingdom Metazoa; phylum Chordata; class Actinopteri; order Siluriformes; family Bagridae; genus Leiocassis; species Leiocassis micropogon. Next base: position 20,622,127 of record JAOVVA010000054.1, read on the forward strand.
TAGGTGCATTTCTATATTCCCTCTAATATTCAGAATTTTAGCCCTATCAAAATAAAAATGCCTCATGTTACCCCCTCAATCCGGCCACTCAGACCTGAAAGACTTGCCATGTAAGCACCCGATCTGGTCGTTTCTCTGTTGGTAAAATAAATATTTAGTTTCCGCGCATGTTTGCGTGTCACGGACGAGTTTTCAGGAAATTTATTTTCATTTTCATACATTGCGTCTCAGGCTAAGAAAGGGGCACTGATTGGCTCGCATTTCACACGTCATGAAGCATCTAACCAATCAGATTTAAGACTGGATTTTTGTAACCAATCATAACGCAGAAGGCGGGATTGATCAGAAAAGACAGGAAGCCTGATCCAGCCTCAAAGTTTCTGTTATGTTTTCAGCAGAATAAAAGTACGTCTTATCAGATCATCGTCCATGTAAACAGTTCAACTGGAACCTCTAATCAGCAAGATTTAAATCGATTTAAATGAATATCGTCTATGTATTACTTAACCTGGCGATAGATTTAAATTTTTTAAAGTTTTTTGGTGACATGATTTTGTTGCAGCTCTAGATTTTGATAGTATATTATGAATGTTCTGGATCATCCAAATGTCTAAATGAGTCAAAGGTCATAGTTGCATGTCTCATTGAGGTCCATGCTCACATCATCTCGCATCGTGCCACAAGTGGATGAATGTGTAAGGGACGTGAATAACATCACCAGACATCAAGAAGCACGCTCACTCTGCAGTGCGCTCAGTGTTCGGTGTGTCCGTTGTGCCTGAATGTTATTTGTGATTTCACCATCTGTGGTGCAACGAACTACTGTTTTATTTTTGCTCATCTGCATGTATAAAAAGTGGATGTCAAACCTGCACTGGTTGTGTATTTGGTTGGAAACGTTCTGTTCAGGTCAAAAACGTTCCATAGGCGTGCAACAATACCATGCGGAACGATGTAATAATTTCAGTTTTTATACGCTTCTAGGTGAGACGTGTTTGACATTTGCTTCATTCTTTTTTTTCTTCTTTTTTTTTTTTAAGACTAACAAGTAGGGGAAGCTTTATAGCTACTGCAATGTGCAAACTGCATGTCTTCATCAACACACGCTCACATGCTCAAAAGTGCAGTTCCTTAAATGACCCCCTACTTTAGTCACTAGGGGGCTCCAACAGTTAGGCTATTACTTTCAGTCAGGGAGTCCTCAGAACCACATGATGCCAGCCAACAGCTCATGCACCACTGGGGGCGGCGTAACCCACTCAGAGGACGGCGCTATCCGCTCCTTCTGCTTGCTTGAGCTCACAGACGCCCCTGACTGGCTGTAGGGCCGTGATTGATGTGAGAGCATCAAGTGCCTCCCATCCCACCCCGCTGAGAGAGCTCGGCCAATCAGCTCTTTCTAGGCCCCAGCTGCAGGAGGCTACAACAAGCCATACAATTTTGCATAATTAGGGACATGACCAGTTTGAGTAAGTCGAGCGATACAGGTATCCGTCCTCTGCTATTCATCGCTTTAGCTAACCAGTTACATAACTGGAATCATTATATTTTAACTTACCACAAGAAATGAAGTAGGGTACGGATGACAGAGTTCAATCGAATGCAAGGTAACATTAGATGGCTAGTGCTCTCACTTCAAAACCGCTCTTTGGAAAAACTTTTTTTTTTTTTTTTTTTTACACAGTTTATGGTCAAAACAGCTAAAAACATAAGGAGCAGCGATTTTGTATTTTAATTTTTTTCATTCTTAGATCTTTGAGACTTCTTTTGTGTTTCCAACATTTGAAGGTGAAATCATGTGTAACACATGGTGCGATCACATGCTACCCATATACCAGGTTTTTCTTAACGATTTATTCCACATACACTCGAGATTCGAGAATCAGGAACATGCGGAAACGCTGACAAGATGACACCGGGCAAAATAATGTGCGATAAGCCGTAATATAACTCTCCTCTTTTCTACATGCTCTCACCTCAGAGTGTCAAATCTCATCGTACTAGATAAGCCGTCCGGGGCTTTTACTTTTACTAGCCCTGTGGTCGGAAATAAACTTAATGATCTGTCTAACACCCGTGACGTGCAGTTTGCAGAATGCTGAACTATTAGCTATACGCTTCTCTTACGCGTATGTAAAAATAGCATCCTCGAGCCAGGGCAAAACTAGAAGCAAACTAAAGACACGAAAAAAAAAAAAAGTCTACATTAGGACTCCTGTAAATCGGTTTAAAATTGTTTGGGTCGGTTTGATCTGAGAGGAACTGAAGTGCTAAAAATGTCTGACTGTAGTCACATGACCACCACTTCTTGTTGACACTCCCTCCTTCAGAAGAACAGCCAAGATTTTTTTAAACCTGACTAATTATAGGTCGAGTGTTTTCAAGATTTGGCACGCGACAGTGTGACATATGTGGTAGCACAGCATCTCTCTCATTCTCTTTCTCGTTTTCACGTTCTCTCGTTCCAGGCCGATGATGTCCGTGCCTTGCTGACCGCGGCCATGCCTCCGTCTGTACTGCCGGCACGCTACAAGCCTCAGGTCATCAGCGTGTCTGCCGTCGCCGCAACCTCTGACCTCTCGTCTGGTTCTGGTTCTGGTTCCGGCACCCAGCCCTCCGCCTTAGACCCGGAGTCACAGGATGGCCACTTGCCCGAGCTGCCGGGGCAGTCGGGGGCCGAGGGAGCGGTGGGAGTGGAGAAAGGCGAGGAGGGTGAGTGTGTGTGTGGGGGGGGGCTCGGAAATGGGTATAGTGTCTCAAACACCCAGACCTACAGATACAACCGTAAAATTATTTTCAAATACACTGTATGTCAGGTGGTATTGAGTTCATGGTTTTTCACACATGATTTTCTAATTCCTATTCATTTTCATCAACTGTGTTTTTATCATAGCAGTGGGTATTGAAATCCAATCTCTGGACAGTACCAAGTGTAATTATAGTGTAGTTTTAACTCTATTTCTTAGTACGATGGGTAAGTCAGAAATGAACCAAACCCCGACTGTAGAATTTATTTTGATTAACTTTCAGAAACGACAAATGCATCATTTTTCGACTTCATCTTCTTCCTTTTCAATACACTTTGTCCATCTGTCAATAAGCGTTCGTATTCTCTTATTAAAAAATGTTTTCGGCTGAGCTGCGAGCCACGAATGCGCCGCTCTCTTCATTTCTTCATCAAAAGTGAATCTTCGTCCTCGTAGTTCTGCTTTCAGGGGAACAAACAGGTGAAAGTCTGACAGAGCGAGATCAGGACTATAATGAGGACACTTTAACACCTCAAAACGAAGGTTTTGAAAGAGTGTCGACTGTGCAGAAGTGTGTGCATCATCATGAAGGTCAGGCACCACCTTGGATATCAGTCCTGTGCGTTTAATCCGAAGATTAGTCTTCAGCTGTTCAATAAGTGTCTCACTGTAACGAGCGCTGTTGATGGTTACACTTCTTTTTTCCTGATAATGTTCCAATCCTGGTCTTTGAGATTTGAGAAAGCATTGGTTGTGATTGAGGAAGTTTCTGTTCCATACTCTGCCGTTTACTCTCAGGCTCGTAGTGATGAATCCACGTCTCGTCACCAGTAATGATCCTCTTTAAGAAACTTTCACCTTCATTAGAGCATCGGTCCAACTTTTGTTTGCAGAAACCCAAACGCTTTGGTTTATGCTCTTCTGTGAGTTGTCTCAGCACTAGGTACACCCTCAGAGTAAAGCGCTTATGAGTCTGTGCAGCCAACAGAAGTCTCGATATAACCGGAGGGTGGCTTATAATATCCATCCAATATAATATATACATTTATATTACTTGTGCATTACCGTAGTACTCTAAGCCTTATTTAAGTTAAGAAGAAATGAGTAATATAAATGAGAAACTCTTTTTTTTAAAGAAATTCTTGTCTTATCCAGTCTAATTTTGTCTCATGTTGCCGAGCAACATTGCTCTCTCTCTCACCTTGAGCTCCGAGTTCCATTTGAAAGCATAAAATCACATTTTTACTATTTTTTTAGATTATTTGTTTTATTAGCAGAAGTAAGCCGAGTATAGAAAGTCAGAGAACTGAATTGAATATGGTTTAAGACTTCTCTCTTTCTGGACAGGCACAGCCATGGAACTCACCATCAGCCAGTTTCTTCACAAACTTGGACTGGAACATCTTCTGGGGATCTTCGACCGGGAACAGGTGCACCAAACTTTTCCAATCCCTCACCCCCTTTTTTCTTTTTTCTTTTTTCTTTTGCTACATACATAAAACCATACAAAGGGCTACTTTTACCCCTTTTCCACTGATCTGGTTCCCGTGCCGGTTCCCAATTTTGGAACCAGTGCCGCGCTTTCCCACAGAAAAAAATTGGTGCCGGTGCCCTAAAATGAGCACCGAACCGGCCCCTAAACTCTGCTGGTCTAGTTGCGAGAACCTGTGACGTCACGAGCGGTGGGCGGAGTTATAGGGAGCGTAAAAAAATGGCGGAGACCCAAAGTCCGTTAATGTGGAGCGCGGGCGAAACAAAGGCGTTTTTTTCAGCCGAAATTGGAAAGTGATTTAAGGGAAAAAAAAAAAGTGTATGAGGAAATAAGAGAAGAACTAATAGTCGCAGGCTTCACACACACAACCGACCAAATAGTGTATAAGCTAAAAAAAACTGAAGAAAGACTTTCAGCGGTTATAACACTTCGAATAAGCTGCTTTTGGATACTGGGCGTGGCCTGTGACGTATTATCATGCAGCTCCCGCTGAGCTCCTGTCTAGTGTAAATGCGGGCCGGTTCTCGGT
>JAOVVA010000054.1:20642718-20667104 GCA_028565275.1 Leiocassis micropogon
TCGGGGGAGAAGGGCCTTAGTCAGGGAGGTGACCAAGAACCCGATGGTCACTCTGTCAGAGCTCCAGAGGTCCTCTGCAGCAGAGATGGTTGTCGCCACAGCGGACCATCCGAGCCACACAACAATTTGACACAGGTTTTAATCCGGATGCCCTTCCTGGCACAACCCTCCCGGGCTTGGGACCAGTAATGCATCCAGTGGCTGGTAATCTAACACAAGTCTTTCACATGGCAGGCACAAAACCTACCACTGAGCCATTAATGCCCCCTCTGTATCATATATAGTAAATATACAGAGAGAAAGAGAGCGATATCTGCTGTGCAAATCAGTGCATGAGGATGTGAAAGTAATAAAATCACTGAACACCAGGGGGCCGCGTGACCCGTTTCCCTCCTCTAGTCAACCCCGTGGTGACGTCACTGGCATTTCCAAGATGGCTTTAATTCAGGGCCGGGGCATAGAGAGAGCTAGTGAGCAGAACTCTCGGTTTTAATCTCGAAAGTCTTGGTTTTTGGAGTGGTGCCGCTTAAAACGGTACTCGTTTACTTTCAGATATAGCACACGGGTCGCGTTTCAGCGTTTCAGGAGTGGGGAGGTTTTCCGCCATGGTATGTGAGGAGGAAGTGCTAAGTGTGCTAGCGCTGCGGCCAGCTCGGCACTGTTGTTATGGAGCCGAGTGAAGGCTGGGAACGGGACCAGGGACCGAGCCGAGAAGAATGGAGCTGTGGCAGACCTGCTTAGATGTAAACGGAATCTGCGGGTAAAGCTAGGCCTTCGTGGGTAAAAGTGGATAAAAGCCGGGGCGTCTCAGAGATCAGTGGGACATCAGCGGCACAGGGACCGGGTATGTGTTCTGAACGCATCGTTAAAATCAGTGTGTGTGTGTGTGTGTGTGTACGATGGGAATACGAATATGATTGATTTCGTTACAGCTCGCGCAGCCGCCGTTGGAATCGCTCCCGGTCATGCGGTCGTTAACGGACGCGCCGAGTCACAGACGGAGCTGATGGTCGCGTCAGCCGAGGAAGGCAGACCAACACCCTCCGCCGCTCATGTTACGGAAAAACGAGGAGAAATGGACGGACCGGACCCACAGGAGGACAACTTCCGGCTCGGCAGCGGAAGCGACAGCCGCGCGACGCGACACGAGAGCGATCAGGACGGTGCGCGCGACGCGATCAAGCTCCCCAACGGTCACGTGAGCTGCCCGTGCGACGCGTCCCAAAACTGCTCGTGCACCGAAGTCCTGGAGAACGGGGAACTGCCCTCAGAGGCTGATGGTGAACCGTCTACCAGTTCGCTCTCATCTGCTCTCAGACCTCAGTCAGGACACGTGAGCCCACAAGATGATGATGATGATGAAGATGAAGAAGAAGTGCCCAAGGTTTCAAGGTCAGGTCATAGGTCAGCATCATCCTCATCATCCAGCTCAGAGGCTGTGGATAGGACTCGGGAATCCTCCAACGACTGCTTATCGGAAGCCGAGCCGTGCTCCTCCCGGACTCTCTCGAGCCCCGAGGACAGCGAGTCCTGCACGGACCCGTCGTTCGTGGACGTGAGCCTGGGCTCGAGGAACACGTACGAAATCAGCCGGCGTCAGAGCGCCCCGGATAACGTGGCTGATGTCGCCGAGCCGGCCCTGAGACAGAAGAAACACGGCATCTCGGAGATCTTCGGCAGGTAGGAGGATCCGCCAGGGGCTTGCTTCTGGAGCTTGTGTTAGAGGATGGGTTTTAAATGTTTCATTTCATTAGCCTGCTGAGATTGTGTGCATAGTAGATGGAAAAACTAATCAGTAACCCAAGGCCGGAGTGCATACCATTAATCATGTATATTACACACACACACACACACACACACACACACTGCTGACAGGCCAACATGTTCTCATCAGGTGCTGCAATCAGAGCTGTCTGGTCATGTGAAAAGTCATTTAAACATAGACAGATGTTAATCATTATCACATGTAACAGACCATCTAAATCCCGTCCTTAAATCAGGTATTTCTCTCTCTCTCTCTCGTTACAAGTAGTTCTTCTCCAACATTGTCTTAAATTGTATTATCTGGAAGCCACATCACTATCATACTCTCTATATTACATATAAAAGCTATATGTGTATATAAGCTATACTTCCACTGCTACTGCAGCCTTGTATACATGAACTCTAACACGCATAAACATTTAGTCAGCTGTTCATTTCATGCACACGAGACGAAACCTAGGAAGATATTTGTAAGATATTTCCTGAAAGTCTCCTGTATACTGCTGTCTGCCAGGTGAGGGATATTTCTTCACGTTGTGTACAAGAGGGAATGTCTCATTGGTCACGAGTGTGCAAAAGTCAAGTGCAGGTATGTCTCAGAGCAAAACAAATGGGTTTAAGACAAATTCAACAATGGCCTCAATGTCAGTCAGTCAGGTCCTGGCTGTGAGGGCTGAATTCCAGAGTGAGTGAAATTCTTGACATTGGCAGAGTAATGCACATGAAGTTTTTTTTTTTCTTTTTCTTTTTTTTTTCCCTTGAGCTGCAAGATGGGGGCAATGTATCAGTGTATTTTGTGTGTCAGTCCCTGTATCGTCACAATGACCCCAAATTTTTTTTTTATATACATATAATTATTAATTTATATTATTTGCTTTTAAGGTGGTAAAATGTTGCTATTGCTTTATAATTAATCATAGACACTTGTGGATTCACAATACAAAAAACGAATCGGCACCTGTCATCATGTGGTCCCAGGTGAATCATCATCTCACGTGGTCCCTACTTGTGGGGTGGAAGGAGTATCAGTTTCCCATTCTCTAGTTGAAATGGGATATCCATACTCCCTGATGTGGTTGAATTGCATTTAATGCACGGATCTTTTAACTCCTAGTTCAGATTGTTAGAAATCCCAAACATCATAAGGTCATCATGTTTCTTGATTGAAGAAATTACTGTTTTAAACAGCAGCTCGAACACTTCCTCCAACTCTCCCATTGCACATCAGCTCGCAGAATCGTAGGCCTTTCAGTATAATCAAGGTCTCGATGTGTGTGTGTGTGTGTGAACACTTGACCGCAAAGTCATTCATTCTGATCACTGAGAACACAATCGTTCCATGCTCGGGAACATTGAGTCTGCTCTAAAAGGTGGTCTCGAGAATGATACAGCATACTCGGGCATGGATGGAATAAGAAATGGAAGCTAGTCGTACCTGAGAACGGAAGTATAGATGCGACGACATCAGTGCTGTCAAAGTCCTCCAAAATTTCTCATCTTCTGATCTGAACATCTATAGCTGATAAAGTTAGAGCATTGCTCTTAACATTTTTTCTGAAATTTCAGTAATATTAGGCATAGCATGAAGGTTAACTTCCTCATTTTCATCTTCTCTTTTTCAAACCAGGTAGGTGCATACTGCCTTCTGCTGTATTAGTGTATTGCATCAATTGTCAATACGCAAGTGCACACAAGAATGCAAAAATAATTTGAACGCTGGCCAGCGGGGGAGGGGATGGGTCGTTCCTGGCCACGGTACAAATCAATCGTGCCTAATGGGAAAACGCCCTCAGTCTCTTGATCCAGATTGAATTAATGTTTTTGGCAGGTGATGTTTTTCCAGTGTTCAAAAATCCGTCATATCCACTGTAGTCTCGGATTCTCATCCCATTCTGAGATCTTCTTTTCTGCTCACCATGGTTGTATAAAGTGATTTATTAGAGCATTAAAGTAGTCTGAACAAGTGTGGCTATTCACTTTATTCCACTGCTGTTTGCTGGATATTTTTGGTTTTCTTACTATAATTTTTTTTAAATGGTCACATATGGAAATCCCAGGAGATGAGCAGTCATTTGCGCTTTTTTTTTTTTTTCTTCTTCATCCAAGTCGGCAACAAATTATCGTCCCCATCGCTACTCATTGATTTATTTTTTTTACCCTACTCAGTTAGGTTTCTGAGCAAAACATTGAACCACACAGGAGTTGTATAACAAATTTATGATTTGTCCACCCCAGGATATTTTTTGGTTTATATGTATGAAAGTGACTAAAGCACTGAAATATATATCAGGAACCAGTCCAAAAAAAACCTTTTCCTTTTTTTTTTATTTTATTTTGCCGTATCGAGTCTGTCGAGCTTTTGCCTTGTTGCACCATGAGATTAAAATTCGGACCCCTTAGCATTTGTAGTCGTCCAGTGATGACTAAGTGTGTAAATACAGGGCGTAGGTGTTGTGGAAAAAAAAAAAAAAATAACCAAAGCTCTCGAGGTGGACCTTGAGGCCGAGTGTAAACAATTTGGCTGAATTGCAGAGCACGGCGAGGTGAAAAGCTCACAAAAGTTCAAGATGAAATCCACCGATCTATTAATCTGATACAGAATATGAGTGTTAGTTCTGTCTCTGCCTCAATCACGGGTTCTTTTGTGGATCAGATATCGAGCATTTCCTCGTCTGAGCCAGTGGCCTATTTTTAAATATGCAGAGTAGAATAGTTGGGCTCATTGTCATTAAACATGTCATTAAAGCAAAGAAATGGAGGCAGGAGGTGGAGACGGCTTAAAGCAGTTTCCATTAGTCTTGGGTTTAGCAGTGCCTTAAAAAAATATAATGGTTGCATGCAAAAAATAAATAAAAAACTAGGTTACAGATCTACTGTTTTAACACTTGCACTTCTGCAAAAAAAAAAAGCAAGCCTGTACAAAGTGGAACATTACCAGGAAATGTGTTTTGCCTAGAGATTCATTTACATGGCCTACCTCTCAGTTCTCCTTCAGACTTTGGTTTGGGTAGAGCCCTTTTTTTTATTTTATTTATTTTTTATTTTTTTTAAATGGCAGTTTGATGAGTACACCAGACTGCATTTTTATTATTTTTGTTGTTTTGTATGAATGTTCAGTTGTTGTTTTTTTTGTCTTTTTTTGTCTTGTGAATCTAAAAAACACACCGTGTGTGTTTTTGCTTGTGTTTTTTCCAGGAGCCTGTTCTCCAGAAAGCAGAAGGAGTCGTCTGCAAGCGCTCCCGGCTGGAAGCTGTTCGGGAAGGTCCCGCCGAGAGAAAGCCCTCCCAAAGACTCTAAAACCATCCAACAGGTCTATTATCAAATCATAAATGCCTTTAAAAAAAACAAAAGTGAACATGGTGTTACTACTAATACTACAGCACAACTACTGATCCTTTATAGTAAATACCCTAAAATGATACTTGGTGCAAAGTTTTGCAATCATTAAACGTTTCCAGATGGTTAAACACAACATTAAAGGTTTGTGAGTCAAGGGTGACTGTTTAATCAGAGAGATTACAACTGTACAAGGGTGCCTGTATTCTCGGAGTTAAGTATGTAGAAGAAATAAGCAGAAGATCCAGTATCTAATGCCTCTTTTTAAATGTATTAATTTGGTGTTTTTCACTTGACATGCTATCATTAACGTTGCAGTGGGAGATGAGAACATGTTCATAAAGAAATGCATTATTAGATATTCAAGCTATTTAAGATATTGCATGTAGAGGGAAAAATGGGCATCTGGCCTAGAACGCAGCCCTGAGGAACACCAGATTTTTTTTTTTTCTGTTCTTTTCATATTCTACTGGGTGGCCTGTGATTAAAGGAAAGTGGTAGGTCATTTACTACTTTAACCAGTGCTTATTTTAGTATTATTTCCATGCCAAAGTGTTTACTGTACAGAGAAAGGAGCCAGGAATGAAACCTGATGATTTTCTCAAACAAAGCATTTCAAAGGGTTTTAGCAGCAACTCAAAAACTCTGTGCAGACTTCACTTTTCTTGTAAAGGACCACAATAGGGTTCGAACATAAAATATTTGAATGTGTCAAGAATGACGAGGAACTCCGGGCCATCTGTTTCTGCAGTTAACATCCAGACATCCAGTTGACTGAATGCATGTGTGTACGCACACGTGTGTGTTTTTCACCTCGCACGTGATTTCTTGCTTTACTTTTCGATTCTGTTTTAGTGTTTACTTAGGCAGGACAAGTACATATCAAGTAGGCAGCTATCTCAGCCTTTACACTTAAGACTCTATCTACGACCTCTACCGGTATTAACCTTCACCTTTTTCACTGTTTAAACAAGTTTACAAATGTACCAAAGCTTTTCACCTTCGTTCCTGCATGGATGATGGGGGGGGAGACCCAGGGTATAATAACCTTAAAAAAAAAAAGTGTATTAGTGCAGTGTTGATTGTCGATTACGTGTACTGAAAAACATTTAAGCTGCAAAGGAATGCCTTAAAAAGCACATCGAGTCAAAATGATACCACAGGGACCGGGAACCAAGGGAGCAGAATTGGCGGGTGAGAGAATGGTGCAAAAGAAAAAGATTACATTTTTCCCTCACAATGATGATCTGAGATTATCATATTGCCAGATCAAACCTTAGAGCAATATTTAAGCAACCTGATTTAAAGTTAAAGCTGGAAATGATGCGGTCTTTCTTTTTTTTCTGTATCTATATATGTGTATCTATTTCAGGCTTCCTTAAACATTATGAAGTGTGTGTGTGTGTGTGAGAGTGAGTGAAATTATGACTCAGTTAGCACAGAGGTGAGCCAAATGTCATCCAGTCCTCTGAAATCATCCCAGCCTCCTTGTTTCAGGCAGCTTCAACACGCGGAGGCCCTTTATGACTAAATGATGCATGTGTATACTCATAAGTGCTCAGGAAAAGTTTTCTTGTCATATGATTTAACATTTAGACATAAAATGTTGAAAAAGCTAGCAGAAACTCATTTACGTGATGCAATCAAGAGTCAGAAGCATTTCCAGGCACGGTAGTCGCTAACAATAAATGAAAAGCTATTGAAGTTAGTTTCTTCTTCTTTTTTCCTGAGTGCAGTCTCTTCTCTTTCTTTCTTTCTTCAGGAGAGTAACCCAGCCAGTCTCACGTCTGTTTCAACTCCCAATCTATTAAGCGCAGGGGTATGGATTTATTTATTTTTTTTGTTTATCTTCTAAACATCCATCATTATCGCGTGTCGTCATTTCTGCATGGATCATCATCCGTCTGAGCCATCAATATGTCCCGTGCCTGCGCCTGCTTTCCTGGACATTTGCCCAGAACTTGTTTTGCTGGCTTGCAGATGTTTTAGGGTTAGAAATGCTGATGCATTTATTAATCAGCCTCAGTGAGTCAGTATGTCCGTCTTCTGCTTTTCTGTCATGTGTGCATTCACTTTCAAGTTCATGTTCATCTGGAGGTTAATGTTGAGATTTGCTGTACTCATATACTTACACACAATGCTGTGGGAAAAAGTATTTGCCCCTTGATTTTTTTTTTTTTTTCTTTTTTACATTTTGGTCACACTTTAATGGTTGAGATCATAAAGCAAATGTTAACATGAGTAAATACAAAATTCTGTTATTTTTTTTTACAAAATTTCAGTTCAGTTTTTTTTTTTATTTGATTTATTAAGGCTGTCTAAACCGGCATGAAAAACTAATTTCCCCTGAACTAGTAACTGGTTGTGCTATTGAGTCTTTCACGTCGCTGTGGAGGAATTTTGGCCCACTCTTCTCTGCAGAATTGTTTTAATTCAGCCACATTTGGAGGTTTTGCAAGCTTGTTTCAGGTAATCTCAATTGGATTTTTTTTTTATATATAAACCATTCAGAGCTAGGCTTGCTGGTGTATTTTGGACCATTCTCCTGCTGCATAACCCAAGTGCGCGTCAGCTTGAGGTCACAAACTGATCGCCAGCCATTCTCCTTCAGGATTTCCTAGTAGCCCACAGAATTCATGGTTCCATCAATTATGACAAGTCGTCTCAAGGTCCTGAAGTGGCCATCACAGACTGTCACACTACCCAGACCATCACACTACCACCACCATGTTTGTATAATGTTCTTTTTTTATAAAATCCTTGATAGTTTTACGCCAGATATATCAGACCAAAATTCCTCAACAGTGATCTGAAAGACTCATTACTAGATATTGCAAATAACTATCTACGTATATTGCTGATAACTAATGAGCTATCGCTTGATTGCAGTTGTTGCCACTGAGGTTGCTCAGGGCACAACCAGTTATTAGGAGCAATTATTTTTTCAAACGGAGCCAGGCAGGTTTGGACAGCTTTTTTTTCTGTAATAAATAAAATCATCATTTAAAAACCACATTTTGTACTCTGGTTATCTTTGTGTAAGATTAACATTTGTTTTATGATCTCAACCATTGAAGTGTGATCAATGTGTAAAAAAAAAAAAATCAGGAACAAGGCAAATACTTTTTCATGCCACTGTGTTTTTTGCGTACACACACACACACACACACACACACACCGATCAGCCATAACATTTACACCCACATAGGTTTTAGGTTCCACCAAAACAGCTCTACCTCCACAGAAACTATGAAGCTGTGGTGTGGTATCTGGCACCAGGACGTTAGCAGCAGATCCTTAAGTTATGGATATGACTGGTTTGTCCAGATGGGTGCTTGGTCAGATTGAGATCGGTGGATTTTGGAGGCTGGACCAACAACCTTCAATCCATTCACAGCAGGTTGTCCTGATGCCTTTCAATCACAGCCAGCATTAACTTTCTTCAGTGTTATATTGGCTTTACTGTGGGATCAAATCAGGCGGGGTAGCCTTTGTTCCCCACAGGCGTAAAAATGAGCCTTGGGTGCCCATCATCCTGTCACATCAGTGTCATTCAATTCACCTGGCGGTGGTGTTAATGTTATGGCTATAATCACGTTGTCTATGTGTAAAGAACATCTCCTGATATGAAGCTACATCTGCATGCATTTCCACCATTATCACCATTATTCATTGTTCATTCTTTTTCACCCTTTTAGAAGTTGGTTTGTGACTATGAACATGTCTTGGGGGGGGAACCAAAAAGAAATTACAGTTTTCATCTATTAAAGTTGAGTGCTGTGGTTTTTCTTTTTTTTTAAGCACTGTCGTCTCGAAACACAGAGAATAGAGAACTGTGCCTGTTCTGTTTTTTAGATTTAAGACATGTCCTATGTCCTCCTCACTGCATTTACAGCATCCTTTAATTTTCTCCACATTCTAAAGATCACACGCAACGTCCTAAAGGCCTCGGTGGACCTTGTGATCTTGATCTCCGTCATCTGTTCTCTTGCTGCCTCATCGACATTTCACAATCCATACACTGTTTCTAACGCAGCTTCCCAGTCTGTAAAATCCTGTGACGTCCATTCAGCTTGCTCGTCGCCTAGCGCTGAGGGAGTTGACAGGAAATCCTCATTTTTATTTATTTATTTTTTTTTTCATTTTAATTCACAGGAATACGAGGCCAAGGCTGGTAAAGAAGCCCATAGTCCATCGCAGCCCACTCAAGGACGCCGTAAGAACCTGGAGTTTGAACCGCTGTCCACTACAGCACTCATATTAGAAGACCGGCCAGCGTGAGTACTGGGGTTAATGGACACATGGATGGATAAACACATTGCTTAGTGTTTTTTGTTTTTATTTTTTTTTTAAATGTTGTCTAAAGAATGTTGTTTGTCATGCTCTGACATTTTAAAAGGTTTCGTAGCTTCTCCAAGAAGCCCGCAGTGCCAAAAACAGTCTTCTCGACATTAGCACTGAGCATAAAGCATGTTGGCTGTGACCTTGTACCAGTATCTCATGATTCCTCTTCCTCACTAAAATTAAACTGTCACACCTGACTGCCAGTCCAGTTCCCCCCAAGCCCTGGGCTGCGTGTATCACCCTTTTACACATCTGGTTCTTTCATCTGTACCTACATTGCACTCATCCCGGCTCTCAGCACCAGGCTGGATTTGTTTAGCAAAACATGACGACACCTCCCAAGAGTATTCATTAAAAAAAAAAAAAAAAAAAAAAACCCTGTTCTGGTATTCCTGGCTCTGAATCATAATTTCCCATCATATACAGTAAAGTGCACTCAGTATCAGTTAGCATTAGAGCCTTTTTGACCTCAGTGTCATATCAGGATACAGCACTCCACAATCTTGAGAATCCAGACAAGCTCTTGGCAGGCTCAGGCTTCTAGCGTGCAGTGTCCTCATCTCCTCTGCCTGCAGATCAGGGTGTGGTGTGGCGTAGCGTACAGTGTTCGGTGTTGCCAGTAGTCCAGCGAGGAGCTTTGTCTCAAACAAAAAGCTAGAAATGGGCCTGTGTACGACGGCTCTCGTTTCACCACGTGGAACATCTTTCAGACTGCTCCGTTTCCTTCAGGCACGCATTAAAAATGGATGACAGCTGAAAGACGAGAGGGAATTTGTGATGCAGGAGGAACTGCAGACAAACCCGGAGGGGCAGATAGTAACTACTGGTACTTGTGTTGCCATTTTGGAATATGGACGGTGTGTTGGGAATGTCGAGGTAAAAATAAACAGCACTTTGGAATGAGCTGAATTCCCCAAAACAAGAGGATTTATACATGTACAGTATATAAATCAATTTTGAGGATTCAGTATGGTGGCGGTGTTCAAAGTACTTGCTTGTAACCCTTTGCATGCCAACTCGTAACTGTGAATGACTTTCATTACCCATGTAGATGTTCCTG
This sequence comes from Leiocassis micropogon, assembly GCA_028565275.1. Taxonomy (NCBI): domain Eukaryota; kingdom Metazoa; phylum Chordata; class Actinopteri; order Siluriformes; family Bagridae; genus Leiocassis; species Leiocassis micropogon. Next base: position 20,653,223 of record JAOVVA010000054.1, read on the forward strand.
TTTTCTCTTTTTTTCTCTTTTCTCATTTCCTTCTCAGTAACCTTCCAGCTAAATCTGAAGAGGAAGCTCAGCGCCACCGGCAGGAATACGACGAAATGGTGGCAGAGGCCAAGAGAAGAGGTGAAACCAAGACCTAGTATAAGGGGCGTTCAAGTTAAACCGGGACTTTTGATTGTACGGAATAACAGAACACATTCATGATTAGTTATTAAAAATTCCCTTTATTTATCTCAGTTTAATTCCCTGTTGTACCAATGCACTTATCCCAGTGTTTTACTAGAGCTCGGAAACCATCAAGGTAGAAAGTTTTCTCCAGTCATGATCAGACCGCCTGCTTCATGTCTGAAACGCCGGCCTCCCAGGAACTTCGTTAATAGGCCAAACATGTGGAAATGTCATGGAGCGAGTCAGGGTTTGTTAGGGGGATGTGGCTATAACTCCTAAACGAGTTACTGTTCTCAAGTTATCAATCGATTTTCAACAATCGGGTCTTCCGGCCCCTGATTGTTTACAGGAACGACTACGGATTATGTTAAAATGTTTGCGCCGTTCAAATGGTTTAAGATTTTCATCACCGTAGTGTGCTTAAAACTTTCTGTAAATGTCAATCATTTTCACGCCTTTATTCACTAAGTCCTGGTTTGACTTGAACACCCTTGAAGAGTCTTTTCTTTACAGCGCTTAAAAATGCAGAAAATTTTATGTAATCTGACTAACTGCACATGAGCAGTTTTTAAAAAATATGTATTAATTAAGTTTTGTGTGTGTGTGTGTGTGTGTGCGCGCAGAGATGAAGGAGGCCCAGAAGAAGAAGCAGCAGATGAAGGAGCGCTTCAAGCAGGAGGACAGCATCGTTAATGCCATGGTGGTGTGGAACACCGAGGTCCTGCCAAACTGGGACAGCATGTGAGTGCAGGTCTTCCTCCATCCATATAGCCTGGGGCTTTCTGAACCCAGTACGGGGCAAAAGGGCAACAGTTTTAAATGAATTACAGTTATGGTTGTGATGTCTTGGATGCACAGTTCATACAGACAAGTTGATTGATTTATTTTTTTTTTAGCTCAACCTTCGATTCCTTCTGTCCCGTTTAGGCGCGGCACACGTCGGGTTAAAGATCTGTGGTGGCAGGGACTTCCTCCTAACGTCCGCGGCAAAGTGTGGAGCCTAGCGATCGGCAATGAACTCAACATCACGCCGGGTATTTTATAAGTGACTGAGTGATGTTCACTGGCTTGAGTTTTACTCTTTCAGCAAGCTTTTTTTCCTGCACAAAAGCAGTGGTGTAGGTTGTTTCCTATCACCTCTAACAAAGCAGCAGCGGTAGTCTAGAGGGAGTTTAGCGTTTTAGAACGTTGTTGGTTCAAATCCACTACCACTGGGTCATCGAGCTAGCCACTTCACCCTCACCATCATCCGTCCAGCTCAAATCTTTTTCTTGAGTAAATATAAGTGCTGTATCCGGAGAGGAACTTCCTGCCTTGTCACACATGATGGCTGTCCATTCAGAAAGAGTAAACAGGCATCCTAGCCTAAGCATCCTGTGTTAAGGGGGGCGGGGCTTCATTTGGAAGTTTATGGGAAATGGCCCTAATTTGCTGATTTGTACTTTTATGTCAATAAACAGCTACGATAATAGAAGATAATAATGTTTGTGTTAGAGCCACCACTAACAAACATTGCATTAAACTAGCGCAGAGGTCATAACATGTTCATTCTTGCATCACCTTTTACTGAATAAAAAAAAAAAAAAAAAAATCAGCTAGAACTTTTCTATTACTTTCTCCACACGTCTCCTTCCTCACTCGTCTTTCTGTCCCCTTTTTTCGGCAGAGTTGTACGAGATCTTTCTCTCCCGGGCTAAAGAGCGTTGGAGGAGCTTCAAAGAGATGGGCAGCGAGGTCGAGGCAGAGGGTACGTCTTCACCCACGCCACGTGGACACGCGGACATAAGAAACCATTCTGTTTCCGTGCTTTCGTTCAGCCAGTTTCTTTCAGCAGGAACTTCCTCTCACACACCAGGACCAGGCCAGCTCATTTCCCCCTCAGCTTTTCCGCACAGCTGTCTCCTGGCTCCTGTTAAACTCTGCGCCCCGGTCCCCCGGGACACGAGCTCTTCCTGTAGTTTGCTCTTTTAACATCTGGAATATAGACTTGTGTGTTAGGAGTTTTCAGGTTCGCCTGTCACAGTCGCAGTTACATGAAACCACTTGTACGTAGTTATGTTTGATAGAGAATTAAAATTTAAAAATGTTTTTAAAAAAAAAAACAAGTTTAGATCTGATGAACAAATTAGTGTGGAGTGAACCTGATGTGTCTAGGTCTAAAACAGCTGGAAGTGTACAATAATTATGAGAACATAAAGAACACTTAAAACATATTGTTAAATACAAGCATTAATACGAATATAAATCAATATAAAATCAATTCAATATGATCAGTGTTTAAATAAAAAGATTTTAAAATATGAGGTGTCAAACAGGGACTTGTGATGGCATTTCTCATGAATGAAAACATAAAACCGGTTGACATTCACTGAAAACTTCAAGCACAGTTCGGTGATGAGACTCTTAGCCGCAGTAAAACATTTGAACAGCACAAACGTTTTAAAGAAGACCGTACGTTCCTGAATGCCGATCCACTGCTGCGTTCCTGTGAACATTCAGCGAGTGGAACACCTGATCCTTGAAAATCAACACACAACTGTACACACAATCAGTTACCAACACCACTCGCACGTTACTAGAACTGGGCTGAGAGTTATTGCTACATCCCCCGTACAGTCCTGATCTCGCTCCAAGACATTGCCACACATTTGGGCCATTATAGGAGTTCCTGGGAGGCCAGCATTTTAGACATGATGCATGCAGTCTGATCATGGCTCCGGGGAAAACGTTCTACCATGATGGTGTCCAAGCACTAGTGAAACACTGGGATAAGTGCATTAGTGTAGCAGCGGATTATATAGAGAAATAAAATGAGTTTTATAACCGTCATAACTGTGATCAACAATCAAAAGTCCCGGTTTGATCTGAACACTCCTCGTACATACAAAAAAATCTTTGGAGAAAATTAATCTTAGCATCTTTTCTGTCCTTGCTTTTTTTTCTTTTTTTTTTTTTTTTGTCAGTAGTTTATTCCCCTCATAAAAAACAATAAGCATGCAGTCTCGTACCCTTGACTTTGTCCCTTTGATTCATACTCGAGTGTTCCTCCAGAAGGGAAAAAAAAGAAAAAAGGTCAGAGCTGGCCGAACGTGATCAGTGCGTTCTTTCCTTCTCATCTTTTTATTGTTGCTTCAGCAATATCTCAGGCAGGAAGGAGTATAAGCCAGATGTTATTTATTCTTTGCTGATTATTTTACTTTATATTGCTGAGCATTTATTTTTTTTCTTCACTTGATCTCCCTGTATTGAGTTCACTCCATTCCCTCGAGTGTATGGCTAAAGCCCGATAAACTATTTTCCGTCACTTTAGTTTATCCGAGGCATGGCTCATGAAGACGGTACAATCGTGATTTCACTTTCTCATGTCGTCCACAGCGGACAGCGGGGCGTCACTGGCCGATCGGGAATCCAGCCTGGATCTGATTAAGCTTGACATTTCCCGCACCTTTCCCTCTCTCTTCATCTTCCAGAAGGTGCGTTCGGTAAACATTCACCTTGCTGAGATTTGATTAGAGCTCATAAATAAGATTTGTATTTTTTATTATTTGTTTTTTTTTTATTCCCCTTCTGTCGTTCTGTCAGGGAGGACCGTACCATGATCTCCTGCACAGCGTGCTTGGGGCGTACACCTGCTACCGGCCTGATGTAGGATACGTGAGTGTGATTTATTTATTTTATTTTATTTTACAGGATATGCATTAGGATGTAAAAATCTGAAGAAATAAAATGATTACAGAGAGCACTGCTTATATATATTTTTTTTATATTTAGTTAATTTCTAAAACTGATGCAGCATGACCTCAGGAAACATAAAAGCAAGCCCCTTGTCTGCAGCTGTTTTAAAGTGCCACTGTATAATCAGCCGACCACAAGATGAAACGGTGACAACTATCCAAGCAAGCCTAATTACCAGCCTGCCAAGCTTTGTGTGTAAGAGCTCGTTGCTTTAGTGTTGGCGTACGCCTCTAGGGGTTGTCACTCAGTAATACAGCTAAAGAGCAGGGCGGTAAACATGTCAGCTCAGCATGTGAATCAGTCATGATTGACATTTGTGTAGGTGTCTCCTTTACTGAATGCTTACTATCACCACGTGTGTGTGTGTGTGTGTGTGTGTGTGTGTGTGTGTTTCAGGTGCAGGGCATGTCCTTCATCGCCGCCGTGTTAATCCTGAACCTGGAAGAGGCCGACGCCTTCATCGCCTTCGCCAACCTCCTGAACAAACCGTGTCAGATGGCTTTCTTCAGAGTCGACCACGAGCTGGTACAGACTACAGAACTCTTAACACTTTTTTTTTTTGTTTATTTATTTAATTTTTTTGGTTCAGATATCATCATGTTTAATTTCCTGCGCTGCGTTTTCACCTGCAGATGCTGAAGTACTTTGCGGCGTTCGAGGTGTTCTTTGAGGAAAATCTGCCCAGGTTGTTTATTCACTTCCAAAACTCCAACCTAACTCCGGACCTCTACCTGATAGACTGGTGAGAGACTCGGGAGGGTTTTCTAGATCACTAGGAACATGTCGTTATAAGTTACAGTAAAACCCTTGGATTATGAGTAACTCGGTCTGTGAGTGTTTTGCAAGATGAGCACTTTACCACTGCGCCATTCGGAGGCGCTGAGATGCCTTTTAAAAAGCCTTTTTATAGACGGCACCTCTGGAATGCGGCGCCTTTTAGACGGCACCTCTGGCATGAGACGCTTTTTAGACTCAGCTGGGTTTCTGTTAAAATTTTTGTCTTATATTTCGGATTGTTGTCTCAATTTGTAAAATACCAGTGCATTTTCCAGCTGCGAATATAGTGTTTCGTGTGTGTGTGGTTCTGTATATAAAAAGGCACAGAAGTCTTCATTGCTGCCTCAGTGCCTGTACTGATTGACATACAATGATTTATGTTTGTGTGCAGGATTTTCACCCTCTACAGCAAGTCCCTCCCGTTGGACGTGGCGTGCCGCGTGTGGGACGTGTTCTGCCGAGACGGGGAAGAGTTCCTGTTCCGGACTGCGCTCGGGATCCTGCGCCTGTACGAGGACGTGCTCCTGCACCTGGACTTCATCCACATGGCGCAGTTCCTCACGCGTCTGCCCGAGCACGTCCCCGCCGAGCGTCTCTTCAGCGCCATCAACAACACGCACATGACCAGCAGCAACCGCAAGTGGGCTCAGGTTCGTTTTAAAAAACGCCGTGTAACACGACACGTGCCTGGCAAAGCTGCTTACACAGGCGGCGGTTCACGTCTGGGTGAAGCCACACATTCGAATGCAGAGTAACTGCAGAGACGTCAGTATTTTGTGATGAATCTGCATCACTCGGAGTGCTTGGTAAAGTCGAGTAAAGTCTTCTGTCATCAAGTGTTACGTAATCTGTACGTTACGCCTGTTTCATTTAAAAATTCCTGTTCATTAAGAGGAAAAAAACACTTAAGAGTTCAGAATTCCTTTTCACTTAAAAAAATTAAATAAATAAGGTGTGTTAATTTCTGTTAATTTATTTGTTTTTACCTCAGTGTATTTGACAAATGAAGTGGGATGGAAGTTTGATGTCCAAACCTGCCTGGCCCTCTGTGAAAGTTATTTATTTATAACAAAAAAATTTGACACTGTATGAGAGAGACAAGTTAGTGCCTCTTCTGATTTACTTTACAGCAGCTAGACTGCCTGGGGCAAAAAAACAAAAAACACAGTTTGATTACAGAACGCAATGTCTTAAACGCCTGTCTCTTTTTTTTTTTTTTTTTTCCCTTTAGGTCTTCACTGCACTAATGAAGGACAAAGAATCAGACAAAAGCGGCAGCCCTACCCTGAAAAGCTCCTGACGCCTCCAAGCTTCACCTCAGTCTCACGTCTTCGCGTTGTCTTTTCTTCTAAAGTCATAATCATGCCCAAGACGAGGAAGCGAAAGCGAAACGGCGTAGCATGACGACTGACGTCGAACCGGAATCTCTCAGAAATGATCCGCAGTATTACAGACGTGCTTAGTGATTTAGATGTAGGTATAAACGTGCAACAGATCTGGAAGTTTCTGGAAAATGTGTTCCAATACAAGACACACACACACACACAGACACTTCCTCCTGAAGATAACAAAACAAATTCCACCAGCAGCACTTTGACTTGCTCCGAAGTGTTCTTCTGTTCCTAAGAGAAGCTAAACAAGCGCATCCCAAGACGAGGACCAGCTCGAACCGCATTCCACTAACTGTTCACTTGCCGTGTGCTGTTCCTCTGACTGTTCACGTGTTGCACTTAAAGCTGTGACGTTCATGAAGGATATTCGTAACACTACGCTTTAAACAGAGCTTCAGGACCACAAAGATGAAAAACGTGTTAAAATGAGTATTTTTCGTCCAGACCGAGATCTCTGCCGACGATGTGCAATGTAGGTTCGAAAAGCAGTGAAGAAAAAGAAGTAGCTGTGCATGCTTTTCATCCCACAACAAGTCTGGTTTGGTTACGGGACAATTTTTGTTTTATTTTTTATTTTATTTTTCCTGATCCACACGAGCCTCCAGAGATTCAGCTGTGACGATTTGTGTTTCTCAAAAAAAAAAAAAAGAAAAGAAGAATGAGGACACTAGGTTATCAAGGCGTCTGTATGCTCAACTGAAACTGTCCTGTCTTAATATACATATTCTGTCTGTTTTAATATTCGACCAAATGTATCAACTCTGTCGTGGGATCGAACTCCCAGTGCATTTCGTCTCTCGGGGAGGGGCGGGTGGGGTCGGGAGGTGGGGTGTTTAAAGCTTTGAATGTTGTGCGCTGCGTCTCGGATTTATGATTTTAAAAAAAACGTCAGCTGTGTTTTAATTCTAACCCTTTCTTTTCTACTCACTCCCTGCTATTGTACAGTTTTCATACTCCGTGACGAACAGAATTGTAAATATATGATGAAGTGGACACCACTAAAAGTAGAGCACATGTAAATAAACCAGAGAGTGGAAATGTGATCCGTGTGTTTGTCCTGCATCGCATGCAAATACGCACACACACACACACACACACACACACACAGAGCGTGTTCTCACGGACACTGAAGCTAATCTCAGTACATAATCTGAGCGTTTAAATTAAAGCAATGAAAATACAGTACTGTACGTCTAATACCATCATGACAACAAACTTCACTTGTAATCACATGTAAATGTTTAATTAATGTACATGTAAATTAATTTAAATTAATTAAGGTAATGTTAAGGTGTTTTTATTTTTTGTTTGTTTGTTGAACCATTATTAATTCATTAATTATTAATAAATCTGTGGTCATTTCTTCTCTCACTACCATTACAGACTGCGTGCCTGCCTCTGGGAGTTTTTTTTTTTATATATGTATTAATGTATTATACAATTATTATTAGTTAGAAATAAAATACAACTCGAGTCATTCACAACACTCACTTTTTTTTTCCTAACCATATTTTATACTGTAACGTCTCTTGCACTGTATCCTCCACTCCTCTAGAGGGCAGAGATGAGAGACGCTGTATTCTACTTCCTGTTTGCAGAGTCAATTCACGGATTCGATTCCTTTCAACCTTCCGTTTAAACGAGCCGAGTTAATTCGTATGGATAATTCACACTCTCGCACAAGTCAAATTAACTCGACTCGTACATTCATCAAAAAAAATCACGTTTTTGTGAAATGTTCTTTATAAACGTAAAACAAACGATTTTTTTTTTTTTTACCGCGTTCAGAAAGAATTTTTCCAGTGAGCCGTTTGGTTTCAAACGAGTCATTCTAAGTGATTCTAATGTGTCGATTCCTACGTCACCGGCTGGTTCCTGTGTGTGAGAGACCCATGTGAGAGGAGCTGTGTGCTGCAACACGGAGTGTGTGTGAGTGTAAAAGACACCGAGGTCCAGCAGAGACAGTAGGACTGAGGAACACTGAGACAGAGGGACAGTGAGACGGAGACATGGTGGCGGTGAGGAGCCACAACATTCACACACTTTACACTTTTACTGTAGCCATGCTAACACACCTAGCATTGAGCTAACATTAAACTCACACCTGTAGTCTAACAGCATGAACACACACACACACACACTGTGGGTGTATATAAACTGTGTACTGCCCAATGATTGTCTTGATTGATAGGAACTATGCACTGTATAGTGTGTGTGTGTGTGTGTGTGTGTGTGTGTTTGAGTGTTTGAAAATGTGTTTCTTGCATGCTGACTGTCCAGTGCTGACTGTGTGTGTGTGTGTGTGTGTGTGTGTGTGTAATGTCCAATGACTGTCCTGAATGTGTGTATGTGTGTGAGAGAGAGAATGTGTTCCTAGTATACTGACTGTCTTGTGTGTGTGTGTGTGTGTGTGTGTGTGTACTGTCCAGTGATTGTCCTGATATTGTGTGTGTGTGTGTGTTTGAGTTTTCGGAAATATGTTTCTAATGTGCTGACTCTCCCTGTGTATGTGTCTCTCTCTCTCTGACTGTATTAAACTGACCTCACATCATTTGAAGGACACTTTAATAAGCCTGTTATAAAAGCTCAGTCATACAAGTGAAAATAACTCGACTCATAAATTGAGCACAAAAGTCGATTTAGTTTTTTTTTTTATAAACGGAAAACAAACGTTTTCTTATCTGTGTTAAAGTGCTGTGTCACATGTACATCTTCATCTTCCGTGTTTTTATTTACCCCAATGTCTTCTGCTGCACACCAGGCGATGAAAAAGCAGAAGAAGAAGAAGCCGAGCTTCCGCAAGTTGCTGAAGACCAGCAATGTTAAGCTGGAGAACAAGTCGAAGAACCGGCAGTTCAAGCAGCAGAACACGGCCAAGAAGCAGCGCAAGGAGCAGAGGAAGCTGCGGCAGGCCCTGAGCGGCGCGTCCCAGCGGACCGTGCTGCCTTTAGAGCGCTACGAGAAGAAGCCAGGTGGGAAAGTTTACCTTCTTCTCCGAGCTCATGAAACGCCTTCATGACATGAACACCTTCATGACTCACTGTGTAGTGTGTCAGTGTGTGCACCTTCAGTTAGCTGTTTGGAATCCGGATTAGTTCTGTATCTACTCAGTGTTTTGGTGTTAGTGTTTAATGAACGAAATAATGTATATAAACAAAATGTTCCTATGTAACCATAGCTCCTAGGTTGTGATTCAATCACTTATAAAGATTAATTAAGCCTTAATTGGCCTGAAGAAGATTTAACCCATTTAAAAAAAAAATGTATGAACTTAATAATGTTTGTTTTTGCATAATTTCTCAGCAGCTCACATTTCCATTAACTTGTAGACCACAAGAGGGCACTGTTCGTCCCGCCTAAAAAAAAATTGCTGTTCAAAAGTATACAGAAAAAATGTGCATCCTGTTATTAATGATTGTTAACGATGAAACGATTATTGATGAATTGTCAGTTAAAGAATATGAAAGCGTATGAAATTCGCAAGTATGAATCAGGATATTTTGAAGCAGCAACTTTCTGTTTCGTGTCTCAATCAAGACTGAAGCGTTATTCCGTATTGATGACATAGTGTGTTTACTGTGTGATATAGAGGAGGAAGATGAGGAGGAGTTCCTGGAGTCGCTTCCCACTGATATGATGGAGGAGGATGACCTGGAGGAGTTCAGAGCGATGGCTCAGAAAGCCTCATTCCTCACGAGAGACCTTTCGTCCTGGTACGACCAACTGCTTATTATTATTGTTATTATAATATCATTATTACTTATTATTAAGTTTGTTGTGTGACTTATGCTATGTTAGTGTGACAGGTGTGGATGGGAATCACCAGGGACCAGCCGATACAATATTGAGTTGCTAAAATGTTGCAGTTCCGTGATGGTATTAGGTGGTTCCTGGTGATTCCCATTTTTAGTAAATGTCCAGTTGACTTGAAACTAAGCAGGTCTTGGTCACATACTCTATGACAAAAGCGAGAGGTCTGCCTCTGTGATGAACAGAATTCTGTGAATGCCTTGCAGCCTGACTTGGTTAGAGTTTAGAATCTGATTAGGACTAGCAGTTTGCCCCCTTGAACCAAATCTGTGGTTGATGTTGCAGCGCTCCTGCTCACGCCAAAAAGCGCAAGTCTGACCAGACATTGGAAAATTACGAGAAGATCCCCAGGAAGTTAAAACAAGAGGACGAGAAGGAGGTCATTCACCTGCTGCCGATCAAAGACAAGAGGGGCCTGATCCCTCAAACCATGGAAAAGCCAGGTGTGAGCCGCTCGTCCGTACTACTCTGGACCTCTGATTCACTTTCGAATGCTTTTTGTTCTAAAAGTTTTTAATTTTTTTTTTATCTTGGTCCCTAGTGGTGCGGAAAGCTGACGAGGAGGACGAGCAGGGGGAGGAGAACGATGAAGACGAGATAGACCAAGGTGAGAGTTTAGATTGTATATTAGTAAAGTTTTTTTTAATTTTCGAAAAATTGTCAACTTGAAGAACGTTTCAGCCTTCAAATGGCGCAGTGGTAAAGGGCTCGCCCTATCAACCCAGAGATCGCTGGTTGAAGAACGTTTCAAACTTGTGTTAACATTTGATTTTATTACAGCAGCGGAAGAAGCACACAGCTTCCTGGCACTGACTGCAGAAGAACAGATGAAACTCCGTATGCAGAAGCTGGTGGAGAGGAAACAGCGCATCGCGATCTTGGGATCAGTCATTCTAGCGGATCCAAACGCTAACGTAAGACGCACACGAATACTCGGGACGGCAAAGTAAAAGGAGACTAATTAATAATTGCATTGTCACAGGATGGCAGTTTTGGAAAAGGGGACAGATTTAGTCAAGTGGATTGATATACGCCTTTGACTCAAATATACAACATAAAGCATAAGACTCACGTTGTCCCACTTACGAACAAATCTGACTTACGAACATGCTCCTGTAACGAAACTTGTTCGTAAGTAAGGGACTTGGTGTACTCATTTCATTTTTCATGCAATTATTACAAGAGCTTCAGATCATTATAACCAGTCAACCATGATCCCAGTCAGCAGGTGTACAGGTTTTCCTTCTAGTTTGTAAATGGAGCAAATTTCTCCTTCCTGTACAACAGATCAAGAAACTGAAGGAGCTGCGTGCCATGATGGTGGAGACGGACCCATGCGTGGGTGTCACGGTCAGAAAGCTGGTCATGGTCTCACTTATGGAGATCTTCAAGGACATAGTGCCCTCCTACAGGATCCGTCCTCTGACTGAAGAAGAAAAAAACACCAAGGTACGATTCAACACGTCTGTAGAACACGCACCAAGTTCTACTCTTCATGTTCAACATAAATATAAATAATGTAAAAAAAAAACAAAACATTGTTCTAGACATGTTTCAAACAATGCAGACTACTCTATAAAGGATAAAAAAATAGAGGAAATGGTATTTATGTATTGTTTTGATGCAGAGCAAGAATAAAAATGATTAATCAAGTGTCAAGGTGACACAAGATCTGGAGGCTATCCCTGTATGGTTAGAGGGTTAATTTCGGACTTAGCCACGTTATACATCATTACTTTTTTAATTAAAAAATTTCCCACCACATGATGCCAGCCTGCTTGCTCACGCACTGTATCACACATTTGGAGGACGGTGCTATCCGCTCCTTCCGCTTGTGAGAGCTCACAATCGATGTCGTAATTGATGTGAGAGCGCCAAGTGCCTCCCATCCCACCTCACCGAGAGAGCTCGGCCAATCAGCTCTCTCTAGGCCCTTGGTTGCGGGAGGCTAACTAGCGATCTCTGGATGATAGGACGAGCTCTCCGCCACTTTTAAATGTAAATGAGTGTGTCAATATACGTGTGCGCGCATGGTGACCTGTGATAAACTAATGTCCCACCCATGGTGTATTCACATCTCATCCGAGAATTCCCAGTATTGGGATCAGGATAAATTAATTACAAAAAAATGAACGAATAACTATGGAAATGCTTGCTTCCGATTGGCTATCCAGCATGTGTTTGTTTAGTTTGTTTGAGCAGTACTGCTAACATCGATCCTGACAAACCCATGAATCTGGTGCTATAGGAAAGTTACCATGGCAACAGTCATGATTAAATTGGATTTAAATTAACTTTAATTGTCCAACTGCCTTGTGCTTTCACCGTCATCACTCTTTTGATTTGTACTTATTTCCGCACACACATTTCAAACTCATTTTCCTAATTTTTTTATGTGATTCCATAAAGTGACCATTGTTAAAAGTGATTCATAAATAAAATCGAATTGAATTGAACGCAGTGGCTGTGATTGTTTGTTTTATACTGACGATATCACCATTCTTACAATTTCAGGTGAAAAAGGAGACACAGCAGCTGAGGGAGTTCGAGGAGGGGCTTGTAAGTCAGTACAAGTTTTACTTGGAGAATCTCGAGCAGACCGTCAAAGGTAAGAGACACATTTATAACTCGAGACACTGAGTGTGTATGCAGTGATAAACAATGTTTTGATAAGTCGTTCCGTCTACATCGCAGACTGGAAGCAGAAGAAGCTGAAGGGCAGTCAGTCCGTGGCTCTGGCTTCTTATAAAGGCCTGGCTGAAGTGGCCATCAGGTGTCTGTGTGAGCTGCTGGTGGCTCTGCCGCACTTCAACTTCCACAACAACATCGTCGTCGCCGTGGTGGGGCTCATGAACGAACCGTCCAAGAAGGCAAGTTAATGATTATATGCACTAATCTAGAGCTAAAGGGTGAGTTCATAATGCGTTTTTTAAATTACAGTTAGTCGTAGGTCTATTATATGCATCATAAATTCAGCGATGTGGTTTGGCAAGGCAGTTTTGATGAACTGTAACTTGACACAGATATGATTTGTGTGTTTTCAGGTCTCAGCAATGTGCTGTGAAGCGGTCAGGAATCTGCTGAAGCAGGACAAACTGGGACAAGCGTCACTAGCCACAGTCAGAGTCATCTCAGGAATGGTCAAGGGCAGGAACTTCAAAGTCAAACCAGAGGTGAGATAAATTCACAGTATTGCGCACAGGAGATGGGATTTGAAGTAGTGTTAATTTCGTCAACAAATACCGTTTGTTGACACCTGTGATTAAAAGACGATGGCTAGACGTCACGGATATTAATAAACAGTGACCGTATTGTTGACGAAAAAAAACAAGACTAAAATGTAAAACTAATAGAATTTGTTAATTTTTTTATTTGTCAACATATATTTTTGGTCACAATCCGCTGCGAAATCGTGTTCATTTATTATGGCATGAGCAGCAGTGTTTCCCGGATCACGACGAACAGCATTTAAGGAGTAGTTTGCGTGTGCAGTGACGGGATATTACAGACTCAGTTCTTTAACTCCACGTCCTAAATCCTGAAGAGACATATCAAGGCATGCCATAAAAAAATCACCCAGCTAGCAAATGATTGTGACCCAGAGGAGCTATACGTGTACATTCATAATAAAAAAAATAGTATTGTCCATACTGATCTTATTGTTTTGTAGTTAAAAAAATATGGACATGCAGCAAGATAATTATTTTGTGAAAAAACTTTTTTTGGCTAGACCACATTGACTGTAGGATAAATTAATAATAATCTTGTTGCTAAAATGTTACGTTTCCTTTACTAAAACTAGACTAAATACTTAAAGGCTCTTCTGACTAAAACTAGACTAAAATACTTAAAGCCTCATCTGACTAAAACTAGACTAAAATACTTAAGGATTCCTCTGACTAAAACTAGACTAAAATACTTAAGGATTCCTCTGACTAAAACTAGACTAAAATACTTAAGGATTCCTCTGACTAAAACTAGACTAAAATACTTAAGGATTCCTC
>JAOVVA010000054.1:20667204-20695107 GCA_028565275.1 Leiocassis micropogon
TAAAACACTTAAAGCCTCCACTGACTAAAACTAGACTAAAATATTTAAAGGCTCCTCTGACTAAAACTAGACTAAAATATTTAAAGGCTCCTATGACTAAAACTAGACTAAAATACTTAAAGGCTCCTCTGACTAAAACTAGACTAAAATACTTAAAGGCTCCTTTGACTAAAACTAGACTAAAATACTTAAAGGCTCCCCTGACTAAAACTAGACGAAACAAAAATAGGATAAGATTGACTACATATGATAAAAACTAACAGGGACATTTATCCCTAAAAACTAAGACTAAAATTGAAAATAGCTGACAAAATTAACACTGACTTGAAGGCATATAAAGAACGAGGAAAAGTGTTAGAGGAAAAACAAGGGAAAAGTTTTCTTAAATCCTTGTAAGATATTGAAATGTACATCTCTTTCCAAGATGCATCATTAGGAGGGGATTTGCCTTGGTATAGAAGCTCTGCTCTAGAGAGCTTTACTCAAATTACTTGGCATCTTTAACGTAATATGACTTTTTGTCCGTCTATGCAATATATAAAATTTTCTTACATTATGTGTGGGCAGGTCCTCAACACGCTGCTGTGCCTAAGGATAAAAGAGGTGGACATGAAAAGGGACACAGAAGACCTGGCCCCCAAACAAAAGTTCATGAACTTCAAAGAGAAGAAGAAGAATCTGTCCAGGATGAAGAGGAAGGTCAGGACACATCTGCTGCATTCATTTTAGTTAATGTTGTTCTCTGGGCGTGTTTGTGAACATTTCGTGTCCTTTACAGTGGAAGAAGGCCGAGGAGAAACTCCAAAAAGAGCTGCTGGAGACTGAAGCGGCTGAGAGCAAGGACAAGAAACTCAAGATCGTAAGCAGGCGGTTCATGGAGCACAAGAACACACTTACAGGGTTTTAGTGATAGATATAGATATATTAGATATATATCTTTCTTTTTTAATGAAAGAAGGGTCAGTATCCACATTGTATGTTTAGTGTAATAAAATATCTTGATTGTTGTCTTCTTTTAATCTCATACAAAACGTTTTCTGCTTTAAGTGTTCTACAAGGTTCTGCAAGTAATATAGACAGCAAAGTCATATTTGTCCACCTTTTTATTGCTCGTCCAAAAATGTCACCCATCTGTGACACAAAATCTGAGATCTGATCCGAACTGTGCGATCTGTCGCACCTCTGGTTATAATATGTGATGTCATTATTGTTGCACTATACACGTCTTTAGGTGTTTGTTTTTAACCTCTGCTGTTTCTCTTCTCTCTTTTCTCCAGCACACAGAGACTCTCAATATCGTATTCCTGATCTACTTCAGAATACTGAAGAAAGCCCAGAAATCCATCTTGCTTCCCTCTGTTTTAGAAGGTTTAGCAAAGTAAGAGTCTGATGACGTTCAGTATCAGATCTCCACATCTCATCATCAGAAATAAAATCGCTTCTCTAATAATGGCTCATGTTTCCCTTTAAGGTTTGCTCATCTGATAAACTTGGAGTTCTTTGATGATCTGCTGAAAGTTCTTCATGATCTTATTATGTCCGGCGTAAGTATGTGCTCCTACACTGATGCATTAGTTATTATTTTTCAGGATGAACCTGGAACGAACAAGAAGTAAAAGCAAAGTAAAGTAAACACCTTTGTGACTAGTGTTGCTAGTTCTTACACCCATTTCCTGTTGAACTACACACACCAGCTTTTAATATATTATTAATATATATATTACCTGATTTAAACTGTATTAGATGATGATTAATCAGTATTATAAATAAATTAATCAGTAAATAATCAGTATTGACCAATGTTTAACTTGTTGACTGGCATCGGCCAATTGGCAAAAAAAAAAAAGAGAGAGAGAGATGGCATTCGCAGATGGCTGTGATCGA
The DNA here is from genome assembly GCA_028565275.1 of Leiocassis micropogon. Lineage (NCBI taxonomy): Eukaryota > Metazoa > Chordata > Actinopteri > Siluriformes > Bagridae > Leiocassis > Leiocassis micropogon. The sequence goes on from JAOVVA010000054.1 coordinate 20,669,089, forward strand.
TGTTAGTTAATTGACTTGGGCAACACTACCCACCTGCAGTTTTTTAGAAATGATTCAATAGGTGGTGCAATATAGTAATAACTACTTTAAGATTCAAAGAACTTTATTAATCCCAGTGGGAAATTGCTTTGTCTTGGTTATACAGTTGCTTTGATTAATTTACCGGGAAGAAAGGAAAAAATTTGATAATGTTTTGCACAATACTTTTCTGTAGCTTACCTATCTATTATCTTATACACCACCAGAGGGGACACTTGTACATCCAATAGTCCACAATATTGGCCACAGTATTTTGAGTCTTTGAATGAAGATTGAGACTAGAGCAGTACTTCCGGCATTTTAAACTATTTAAGTTATTCGTCTCACATTGCTTGTCATCTTGTACATGTAGGATCTGTCACACCGAGAGAGTCTCCACTGCATCCTCACAGCGTTCCACATCCTCTCAGGTCAAGGTGAGTAAAGTTTCACTCTCTAACCCATCACTGGATAAACTTTTCCATCTCCTTCTGACCACCCCCTTTCTGTCTCTGACAGGCGACGTCCTCAATATCGATCCACTGAAATTCTACACGCACTTGTATAAAACCCTGCTCACGCTGCACGCAGGTAAGCTCGCCTTTACATCAGTGCCGCACTTCAGAGGTCTGACTCGGGGATATTCGATGAGGGTGAGAGAACCAGACGGTGTGTTTTTTGGTTCGGAGCACTGATGAGGTTTGTCTCTGGCAGGCACGTCAAACGAGGACACGGGGATCGTGCTACAGTGTGTGGACGTGATGCTGAGTAAGCGCAGAAAGCAGGTCAGCTTGCACAGAGCCATGGCTTTCCTCAAGAGACTCGGCACTCTCGCTCTGCACGTGATGCCCGATTCGTGCGTGGGCATCTTGGCGGCTAACAGGGCGCTCATACACGTGAGGACGTTGTGTTCATCATATCCACCATATCTACTATAACACATCAGCATTTATGTCAGGAATACATGACAAGTGCTAGAAGTGGAGATGGATATTAAACAAAAATGTCACGTCAGGAAGCTTTCCTTTAGCATGATCTTCTGTGTCTGTGTGTGTTGTGCAGACGTTCCCCAAGTGTGACATCATGCTGGATAACGACATGCAGGGCAGCGGCGTCTACCTACCTGAGCTGGATGAGCCGGAGTACTGCAACCCCCAGAACACCTGTCTGTGGGAGCTGCACGCACTCAAGGTAGGTACAGCGTCTCTGCGCATGTTGTTTTGTGTGTACACAAAGACCTCGATAACTAACTGAAGCTCTGCACTTCCTAAAGACCTGCATTGATTATCTTAAAAAGCTTAAAATTATCTTTAAAGCTTAAACCTAATCGGGTTGTCCAAGACATTATTTACTCGCCTAAAAAAGTTTTATAAATAACTGCAAGCTTTTATAAATTTAAGATCCAAGAAAGTCATGTAGGGAGATCGTCAGGAAGTTCGTCAGAGTTAATATGGCTCGTTGCCGTACAGAAATTTAAAATGTCGCCGATAAAAAAAAAAAAAACCTTGCTCAAGCAAAGCTTTCTCACCCGACATCAGTGCCTGACCTCGCTAATGCTTTTGGGACTGAATGGACGAACCCAAATCCCCTCCATAATCTAGCAGAGAGCCTTCCCGGAAGAGTGGATGTTATTATAAGAGCAAAGGGACACCAAGTCTAGAGCGGGACTGTTCAATAAGGACGTATGGGTGTGATGGTCAGGTCACAGGTGTACGCAAACATTTGGCTGTTATATTAAAGAAAGACATTTAAGAATAGAATATGCATTGTAACATTTGGATGATTGTTTAAAACTATATTTTGTGTCTGTGTGTTGCAGAGACACTACCACCCTATGGTGAAGAAATTCGCCACTCATCTGCTGGTTGGAGCTCCGAGTGAAGGTGCCGGTGCACTGAATTTTGAACTGAGCAGAAGGTAAAACACGTTTATCCAAGGTGAAAGTGATCTCCAGTTTAAGAATGAATAAATATTAGAGCTGTTAATGATTGATCAATCACTTGGCGGTAAGAATTTAACAGATTTAAATACATTACCGGATAAAGGTTTGTTTTGCATGTACAGGTAGTCCCAGAGTTACGAATTTCCACAGATACGATTGGACCGCAGATCTACAAACATTCTTAGATGCGAACAAATCACAGAAGTAGCTCATTTGTATTGTACAAAAAAAACTGCTGCAGTGCACTAGATACCAATATTTACAATTATATACAATATTTTCAGTGTGTAAGTGAATGTATAAAATGTCCAAAGTCCAGTATATTGTATGTTTGTGTGGGGATGTGGGAGAAAAGAGTCGGCCTCAGCGGTTTCAATGTATCAGTCTGGGAGCATGATGATAGAAAATGTCTATCCTGTAAAGCTGTCCTGATGGTGAATAATTTTAATTTCGAAGAAAATCCTCAACAAAACAGAGTTCACATACAGTGGAAAACAGCTCTGAGACAAAATGATTTAAAGATGCAGAGACAACACTGGGTGTGAGATTAATCTCCTTAGGCGTAGTTATGGTTTTTGGCCACATGATGGCAGTGTGGGGGATGGGGCCAGAGATTTAGTCAAGTGGATTGGTGTGCTTTACTTTGTACATTCACGCCAAAGGCATATAAGTCTCACTTTGTCGGACTTGAGAACAAATCCAACTTACAAACATGCTCCCGGAACTGAACTGGTCCGAAGGTCGGGGACTATGTGTAGTGGTAACCTCAACAACCCCGCATGTAATATGATGTAACGTGAGGTTTCCACTTGGTGCTTAGTCCTGTGTTCTGCTTTCTTGGAAGCTTGCGAGGGTGTATTTACGTAGCTGAAGAACGCAGAGTGTCTTTTAGCTGTGCTATTATGTCATTACACAAAAAAAGAAGTTACGTTCATTTTCACTTGGTAAAGTGATTTGAATTGGAGGCGTAGATCAGTTTTTGTTGCTCTGCACTGTTCACTATAGTCACCGCTCGGGCGTACTTACTGTCTGTTCCATCCGTCTGACAGAGCCGCCGTGCAGCTGTTTGAGGATTACAGCGTGAAGGACATGGCCTTTAACCCGCCAGTTGCAGGACCATCCAGGAAGAAGGTGAGCGCTCGCTGCTCAGAATGCACTCCAAACACATTCACTGTATTTCTTTTATTTTTTCCAGTGCATGTTGTTCATTCCCTCCATCTGTGTATCAGGAACATTTCACGATCGGCGAGGCGTTCCTGGACTCCGGATTGAAAGCGCAGATCGATGCAGCTCTGCAGGAGGACCAGCAAAAGCGAGACACAATGGACTTTGCCCCACATTTTTCACAAAAACCAGTGAACCTGTTGTAACTGTAAATACATCTGTAATACCATATTTTCTATCTGTGCGTTTCTAATTAAAACAAAACATTTGTTCAAGTGGCTTTTCAATTAGAAAGCACGTTCTTGGAGTAAATTTACATAATGAACCTTTTTATATAAAGTATTTTTAAAAGGAGGCGGCCCTGTGGCGTAGCGGTTAGCACTTTGGCGTCGGGGGTTCATGGGTCTGTGGGTGTGGAATTTGTATGTTCTCCCGGTGCTTGGTGGGTTTTCTACCACAGTCCAAGGATATGCAGAATAGGCTATAATTGGTGTTTCTAAATTGTTTAGTGTGTGCACACGAGTGCCTTGTTTTCCCCGAGTTCCCAGGAATAGGCTCCAGGCCTTCTACAACCCCTGTACAGGATAATCAGTATAGAGAATGAGCGAGTTAGGGTTAAAAGGAACATGTTTTAATTCAGGTTCTGCAAGTTGAATAACTATATAAAATAAGTTTAAGGCAAGAGCAAGTTAGGCAAGAAAAGAGTCATTTTTACAAGATTTATAACATCAATTTTTCTTATTTATTGTACAACAACTGTTTTTTTCCTCCACAACAGTCACAAGAAGGAAAAGAAAGAAAGAAAGTGCTGAACAATAAAGTGTATTACACAGGCATCACATTAAAAAAACTTGATCACAGATGAAATGAAAGTAAACACTAATGCACTATACGAGAGACATGAGAAGCACATAGACGGGCACTTGAAGAAAAAGAAAGTAAACATATATATATATATTAGTGTCTCCAAATACCAAAGCATTAATGAATAATTTTAAATTCAAAATTACAAAAAGTATAAACAATAAACACCGGTACAGTACGGGCTAGTTGGGCAATAATTACACCCTCCTAAATAAATTAGACACGTGGCTTTAAGAGTTCTGTTCATGAAATGTACAAGAGAAGAAAAACACACAGCCGACCCGGGCTCTGCTTTTAAATAAATAAAAAATAAGGATAAAGACATTAGGAAGAAAAGAACTGGCAGAAAGTCAAAGGTTTCCAACCTTCATGCAAAACAGGTCCTCTTTACGTCTAATAAACAATCAGGTTAAGGACACGGATGGACAAGTGAGACACTTCAAGAGGTAGACCTCAGAACGTACTTAAACCAGGAATTAAGTGCAAAGGACACGCTTGTGCAACATGCAAAAAGTTTTACAAACATTAGCAAGAAACGACGTGCCGGTCGAAAGCCTTACGCAAGTTTTCCCAACTGATCCTACGTGCAATTACACTAAGAGCCTCAAAAATAAAACAACTGACAGTAAAACAGGTGTGCTTACAGGCGCTGTAAAATTAAACGTTTAGGAATTCTTAACATGATCGTTGAGGAGAAAAAGAAAAACAGAATGAAGAACATGGTAGAAAGCTGTAGTGCCTTTCTGGTCGTGTTTGAAATGAATAGATGTAGGGAGATTGTACCTTTCAGACAAGGGCGCATTTACTTTTTACACCAATTTAATCAGGAGCAGCTACTTCATCAATAAATAAATTACAAGCTACATGTACTTAACAAAAAGCTTCCATCGTGTCATTAGTGTTTCGCCAGAGTGTGCTACTTTTCGGCCTGTTGAACTACAGGAAGTCCATTAGAAAAAAAAACAAAACAGAAAATAAATACAAAATGCTTTTAATTAAATAAGAATATGTGGTGACTGAAACCAACCGTACTCAAATTCTTTTAAAAGAAAAATGTGCAAAATAACATCAGTACAATAACATACTTTTCTTGAGGATAGTCCCTTAAAAGATAAACAAGTGAGCCACTCCTGTAAGCACTTCCTCACGTCAAGCGTTTCGGCGATCGGCCAAGAAAAAGCAAAGATGTAGAAGGAAGGAAGTGAGCTCTTAAAGAACCGTCACATATCCCAGAACCAGTGTTGACCCCGCTGCTGGCTGTGTCTCGCACCCCCTCAGTGATCTGCTCGGTCACTCCTATACACCCGACGCTCTACAGCCTGGAGGTAACCTCAAACAGGGTACCGCTACCTGTCCCATGATGCTCTTCACTCAGTGGGTGAGAGGTCATCGTGTTGATTAAAGGTCAGAGCGCTGCGGCTCAGCGCTCATTTGTGCAGCTTCCAGTTCCACAGCAGGGCGAAGGACCAGGCGGAGGGGGCCGGCAGGGTCAGAGGGGCAAAACCCAGACATCCCTCTGCCACCCAGGCCTTCAGTCCCAGTGCCAACACAGAGCCTATGGGACACACACACACACACGAACAAGAGCACTGTGAATTGCAATGCAGTAATCAGATTTGATCACAGAAATTTCGCACCGCATCGTATTTCATGTTAGATTAAAAAAAATTCGTCAAGAACATGCCAAAGGGTTTTACACACACCATCACTGCAAAATCTTTAATTACACAGCACTCCCTCAAGGTGAGTTAAAGATGCAGGCTGTAATTTGTATAACTGTGTTGTCAAGATCTCGCTTTCGATTGAGACACTTAAAAGGTACAAAATTTTGCCTGGCCCAATAAATAAATAAAGTCACACACTAATATTTTGCTCGACCGCCTTTAACTTTAATCGCAGCGCACAATGTGGTGGCCATGTGGTCATATGTGAAAATGATTTCTCATGCTCCCAGAACCGCTCTTTCACAGTCCGGACCCATTTTTACTAAGTGTCTCAAGTGTAGGAAATCGCTCCTAAGTGGGCAATAATTCTCAGTATCGCAATTTTGGTCCTACTTTTAGGAGTAAGACTAAGAGCAATTTATCGATATTCTTAAAATAGGAAATCACTCCTATCTTCACCACAAATTGCCGTCCTACCGGAGGTCCTACCACGGTTGTAAAAATGGTAATGAATACAATGGTCGCCATTGGCCTCCACAGAGCCTTGTCAGCAGACTACAGAGGTTCCTGGATGGATGGCCTGGACACCATTATTGGGGCTTGAAATAGTTGTGATTGGAGCAGTCTGATTAGGATTTGAACTTCATGTAGCCGAGTCACGCATCTATAAAGTTTTGTTTATGTGCATGAAGCTTTCACACAACTGGTGCTGATTTCAACACTTCGATTTTCCACCATTTAAAACTCCAAAACAACTGTCAAAGCTACAAACACCCGCAGTAATGCGTAGCCTACTTCACACGCTTTCCTAGGAGCAGTCTACCCTATTCCTCCTTTTCTTGTGGCAAGTTAATCTACAATGACTCCGGGTAGCTAAAGTGATGTATACGAGACAGAGAGCGGTTTGACAGCAGTCACTAAAATCATCCACGACCCTACTTCTGTCTAATTTTATGGCTTAATATAATTTAAACTGGTGAGTTACATAAGAATTCACCCCCGGTACTGTAAGCACGAACGGGAAATCTAGCCACAGTTTTGTTTTTTTACCAGACTGGAAATGTTTTTTTTTCTGTAGTAAAGTTGGGCAATTTAACATGGGTGTCTACGGGGATTGACTGACCTTTGAAGAACTGCATGTTTCGGCACGTCCGTGTTGTAGAATCGCTTGATTCATCCGAGAATGTTTTTAGTCCTAAAATAACTTTGAGTGCGATTCCTAGGAGTGATTCTGAGACACTTAGTAAATACAGACCCTGGAATACGCCTGTGCCATCAGGGAAGAAAAAAAAAATCCAAAGATGGGGTAATCCGGTTCTTCAGTACATTCTTCTGAGACTGTGACTTTTTTTTTTCCCCCACACATTCAAACAGATTAATCAACACACTTATCCTAAAAGTGTCATAATTTCTAGAGTAACCAGACTTGGTGGATGATTTCTGCTTTAAGCTGTTAGATTTGTGCCAGGCGTCCATTGCCTACCTGGCCAGGACTCCATGCACTGCACACACAAACACACACAACATCGGCAGGCGTGCGTTCAGTCCAAGACGTCGGGTGGAGGCGGAGCGCCGCGCTCCTCCTTACTGTGTGCTGCCTCGCTCGAGCCGGGCCCGTTCATCGTCACGCTCCGACTGCGGCCCGTCAGCTTCCAAAGCTCGCTGGCAAACGACACGCACTTCCTCTTATCCTCACGTCCAATCTATACACAAATACACACTCGCAAATTAGCAAAGGGTCTTCTTCATGCATACAATAAACCAAAACATTATGCACACTGGAGTAAAACTGTTTAAAAAGCCTGGGTCGTATAATTACAAGTGTGAGCACACTGAAGGTGAAGAAACGTCCCTCTCACGTCTCATACCTGCTCTTTGAGTTTGAGGATGAACTTGCCAGGGCCTTTCCATTTGCTCTGAGCCTGGAACACACACTCGTGATCGGGCAGCACACGCTGAGTGGGTTTAGCCGAAGACACTTTCTTTCCAGGAGCTTCTCGGCCGATCTCCTCCATCAGAACGTAATCGCAGGGGTTCGGGTTGCTCAGGATGCTGACCGAGTACTTGGCTTTGCTCAGAGCCTGTTGTCAAAGATGCACAGGACAGAAAGCAAGGCGTTAGGGCTTTCAGGAGTAAGGGGTAAGCCTTCCCTGCCTCATTATAGCAATGTACATGAGGGTGAGTCAAAAATTATCTGCACTCTGGTTATATTAAAACTTCTGTTGGCCACACTGTCTTGTCGGTGCTTTCTGTTTAAACCGACTGTCTCTGCTGCGCGGGTGTGAACGTGTTACACCAGTTCATTTGTAACTGTGGTGCACGCCCCATTTGTGATGTGCACGGAAAAAGCATGCAGTGTTTCATTTTTATGGTGGTCTGAGGGTGTACCTGGTGCCGAAATAACTCACATAAGAGCATAAACAGAAGCGTTTGGATATCTGCAAACTACATTTTGGACTGATAGTCCAAGGAAAGTGAAAGTTTTTTTTTTTTTTTTTAAAAGAATCATTAGTGGTGACGAGACGTGGATTCGTCACTTCGAGCCCGAGAGTAAACGGCCGAGTATGGAACGGAAACATCCTCAACTGAGAAAAAGTTCAAAAGTCAACCATCTGATGGAAAATCTTCTGGGATTCTCAAGGGCCAGTATTAGAATATTATCAGGAAAAAAGTTCAACAGGCAACAGCGCTCGTTACAGTGAGATGTTTATTAAAGAGGCCTAAACTTCAGATTAAACTAAGGGTATCTAAGGGTATCATGATCTTGCATGAGGAAGCACAATTCTGCCCTCAGTGTTGACACTCTGCAAAAACTTCATTTTGAGGTGTTCAATCATCCTCCCTTAAAACTTTCACCTGTTTGGTCCCCTGAAAGCAGAACTATAAGGATGAAGATTAACTTCTGATGAAGAACTAAAGACAGCGGTGCATTCGTAGACCGCAGAGCTAAAATATTTTTAATGAGAGAATACGAAAGCATATTGACAGACGGACAAAGTGTATTGAAAAGCAAAGAAGATTTTGTCAAAAAATTATGTATTTGTCATAATTATAATAATACAGCAATATATATATACTGAGTTATGGATTATACCATTTCTCCCCCCCGTACATGTTCTAATTTATTTCCATTTTTATTTTTGTATAAAAATGCTATACAAATTAAATTGAATCTTGTACAAAAGCCAGTACTCCATACCAAATAACTCTTGAAAAATTATTTAGCTGCACATTTCTCTGACCTGCTGAATGATGTCCTGTGCTGTGCTGTAGCGCGGCGCTTTAATGACCGTGCGAGGCTGCTCTGGAGAAACGTCATGAACCTGAACGAAAAACACGCCGTCCTCTCCTCCGCTGTGTACTTCCTCCACTCGCTCCATCGCTGCGTTCTTTTCATTCAAATTCTGTCAAATACAGCACACACGTTTCAATCACGTCACGGCAGGGTGCAATTCAGGGACTAGCCAGCAGGGGGAGCAAAGAAAGTGCTGGTCTCTAATGAACTGCAGGCAGGTAGAAAAATACAAAAAAAAAAACACTGCTTCCTCCATAAAATAATAATTCTTTCTTTCTTCTAAGTCAAAAGCACATGTAATACTCCCAGAATAGTGAGAAAAAAAATGCAATGTCATTTAAAGCTGGTCAGGGGGAACATTGAGTGGCAAAAAAATCGTATACTTAGTAAGTATGAGATTTCCATCACGTTACCTATATATACTCTATATATATATATATATATATATATATATATAGGTAACATGATGGAAATCTCATACTTACTAAGTAAGCTCAATTAAACAAGGTTAAAAATTCACTAAATATTAAGTCGAGCAACTATGTCGTTAATTATATCGTCCTTCCACTAAAACCTATGGTAATGGTTCAGAAGACTATTTCACTATTCCAGCTGTTCGAGCACACTATAATAATAAGGAATGAATATCTGAACACGACTTTCACTTACCTCCTCCTTGGCTTTAAGGCATAAACGGCCCACGTATCCCTCCTCAGGCTGCCAGCTGTGAAGCACTTTAAGAACCTTCTCGTCGGACGCTAGAGGGCGCTGCTGAGGAACTTTCTTCGCGTCACACTTTTCCTTCGACAGCGGTATCTTCTCTTCCATCAGGAAGTAGTCTGCAGAGGCATCTGGAACCAGCTGGTGGAGGCAAGAAAAGGGCGAGAGTTTGCGAGTGTGTGGGAAAGTGCGCTCGTCTATCATAGTCAGCACTGCCTCAATGTAGTGGTGTGAGCAGAAAGCAGTCTTAGATGTAACCCTACAGGCATTCACTGCATATTCACCACTGCTCATAATCCCACTTACTTTCTTTCGCTCGATGTCGTTTTGTAAAACAAGTCTACCAGTATACGCCAGGGCTTCTTCTTCTTCTTCTTGCGAATGGGAGCGCACAGCTCATAAAACATGAATTACGTTACAGCTAATTCCTTCGTATACATGTTTATACAGTATAAGGTGATATATTCAAGGTGGCTTTGTTTTCTCTGCGGGGGCATTTATTTCTTTGTCTCGCAAAGTTTGGCTCCGCTTGAGCACTTAAATCAGAAATAAAGTTCTCCTAATCCAATCCCATAATGAATCATTTCAATCAGGATGACTCGGCACCATCGTCATAGCAAAAGCACTCACTTAAGTTAATGAGAATGAAGATAATATAATTCATAAGTGTGGATTTCTAGAGCTGTGCGATTTACTGATTGATTTAATTGATCTTTTGTTGGGTGATTCAGTTACTTGAATCGATGCGTCAGTTTTCAATTCACAATAAAAAAATTTTAAAAACTGTAAAACTGCAAATGTTAAATGGAGTAAGATTGGTAAATTCTGTACAAATATAGCACAGCTTTAGAAAAATCGCTCATGATACGTGGATACTCGTGTTTTCTGAGACTATCGCTTCTTCTACTTTTTTGTTTATGGGTTTTGTAAATTACCGCCACCAACCAGACTGCAGTGTGGAGCATAAGGTAAAAAAAAAATAATTTAATAAATAAATAAATAAATAAATAATAATAATAATCCCTCCAGGTTCTATCTAGAAACCTCTATAGTCCAATCAGGGAACGTGGAGGCCAATGGTAACCAGTGTCTTTATTCCCATTTTCACTGATATTCACCATTTTCCTGTGTTAGGACCCTCCAGTGAACATTATTCACACACTAACCAGTAATTTGGGAACGCCAGTTAGTCTTTTAATCGGCATGTCTTTGGACTACAGGAGGAAACTGGAGTACTCGGAGAAAACCCACCAACCACAGGGAGAACAAGCAAACTCCATGCACACAGGCCTGAGGCGGGAATCAAACCTGACTCTGTAGGTGTAGGCGACAGTGCTAACCGCTACACCACTGGGACGCCTATAATAATAATAATAATAATAATAATAATAATAATAATACTTTGTCCTCATCTGTATATACGCTATTATCTGCATCTATTCATCCATTCATCCATTCCCTACTTTATTTCTCTCCATGTATCCATATATACATAATCATTTTCCTATCTGTCCTATCAAGCCTTATAACTAACCCATGTAACAAAACTTTATATTCTGCAGCTATCCGTGTATCTATACATCCTCCTATTGAAGCATCCATCCATCATCCCTGCATTCAGCCTGCATCAGTCATCCATCTATAGATAGAAACAAGGCCAGAAAAGATGAATGGATACATGCAGGGCATCCATTCATCCGCTCTGTGTGTGTGTGTGTGTGTGTGTGTGTGTGTCTCACCATATTAAGTAGCTGCTTTGCAGTGGTGTGTTCTTTCACGCTGATCACAGTAAAAGGTTCAGGTCCTGGAGCTCCGTGCACGGTCACTTTGTGGTGCTGCGCCGCTCGTCTCTCCTCCGAGCTGAACCACTGAGGAAAGCAGAGCCATGGCAACAATCCGTCATCCAACACCGCAGAGCATCATATCAAATTATAATACTGCTAACTTCGTATACAGTATCGGGTTAAAATAGAAGCCAGTTCAGCCAAAGCAATAACGGACTGGGAGGAAAGCAGGACTGCTCGAGCAGCGCACGCCATACAGATCTTTATGACTTCCTGTTTACATTCAGGCCCTGACCTGGAATATTAAGGGTGTTGGGGACGGGCGCATTCTTAAGCTGTTCAAACAAATCAGGACTATTCCTGACATATTTTACCAAGCACGCTTTCCTGGACATGCTCCACAGCACTAGAGACACCACGACTGTGGGTTCGTGCTAAAACAGGTCTTACAGAAACTGAATGGAAAACATTTCAGGAATTTTGCTCCTAAAAAACCAAATGATTGCCACTTAAACTAGTGAGAGACATGGTCAAATAACGGCACCCGGAAAAGTAATACAAGGACACGGACAGGAAAGTAATAGTAATAGTTAGTGGAAAGGAGATGATGCCAGATATGAACAATAATTAAGAACGAACAGATCGTGGGCTGGACTTAAACGTGTGGTTCTCGTGACCCTTTCTCACCACAGCGGCCGGTTTTGCTCCACCATCAGGACTCTCTTCTGTCCTACGGCTGAACAGGAAAAGGGTGGAGACCTCCAGCGCCTCATTGTGCTGATTCCTCAGCTGCAGGTGTCTGTAGCCTAAAAGAAGGCACCCATGGAAGCGGATACATCACTGTTAATGCCTGATCTTGGATTTTCTGACCAACATTTTCCATCACGTACCATTATTGTATGTAACTCTTATAAAACTTAACATGGCAAAGCCTCAGCATGCAAATCTTGCCTGCTGCACCCCAATGAAAAGAAAGAATGTCTGTGTACTAGTTTTGGTGGCGTTTCTGACCGGGTTTGAGCGCCTTCAGCGGGAGGATCCTCTGCGCCGTGACCTGCGAGCTGTTGTTCTCCACTACAGCCAGACGTAGGAATGTCAGGTCCTCAAAGTGCACGTGGAAGGTGAAGCTCTCGCTCCACATGGGGTTGAGCGTGTTGCGGTGGATGGGTTTAGTGCGGAAGTGGCAAGCGTCGGCTGGCAACCCGAGTACCTCCACTTCGACGCACGGGCTGCCGTTGCTGTTCCCCGGACACACGTTCTGCCCCGATACCACCTGGGTAAAACAGCAAGAGTGCAGTTATTATATCACACTACTGTGAAAGACTGGATTTAATCAAGACCCGTTTAAATAATGTCCTTATGTGCCATACAGTAGGAATGACCCAAAGTTAACCTCAGCACCTCATATGCATCAGCCGTGTTTACACAATAAGCTAAGCACTGTATATAGCACTGCATAGCAAATCCCATCGGTGTTCCCCATTGCTGAGAAGAATGATGCAGCGGTTTCTGTCCACGCTACCAAATAAGCCCACGACAATCAAGCAGAGGCGCCATTAGCTTAAGTGATAGGTAAACCAACCCTTGAATAAATACGACAAAATTTCAACCGGTAATACGTCCGCGTAAAATTTACAAGCAAAGCCGCTCGGTGTTTAAATATTATTGCGTGCACGTTACACTTCCATTTATAACACCTTAAACCCAAGCTAATATATAACCCTGAAGAAACATTCTGGCTCGAGGATTTTAGACAACAAAAATCATTAGCAGATAGCAGAGTGAGCATTACATGGAACACCATCTACCAGTTATGATAATACTGAAGTGAAACCATATATGTCCATGCACATTAGTGTCTTTTAGTTGTTTGTTTGTTTAACATGGGACCCTTGTTTTCCTTATTTAAAGACTTTTTTTTTTTAATGAAAAGCCATTTTGGGGAAATCAAAACAACAAATCTGTATGATGACAGTCGTCGTCTTCTTTGTCTTTCAGCTGTTCCCTTTCAGGGGTCGCTACAGCGAATCATCTCCATCAAACCCTATCCTCTGCATCCTCTTCTCTCACACCAACTAACTTCATGTCCTCTCTCACTGCATCCATAAATCTCCTCTTTGGTCTTCCTCTAGACCTCCTGCCTGGCAGTTCCAACCTCAGCATCCTTCTACCCATATATTCACAATCTCTCCTCTGAAAATGTCCAAACCACCTCAATCTGGCCCCTCTGACTTTATCTACAAAACATCTAACATTGGTGGTCCCTGGACTCATGGGATTGACTCATTCTTGATCCTATCCATCCTCATCACTCCCAAAGAGAACCTCAACATCTTTCTCTCTGCTACTACCAACGGGTTCATAAATATTTGGACACAAAGTCATCGTCTACTAGTATATTTGAATAGAAATTAAATAATGACCTTTAAAGGCACTAACATTAATTAGACAAACTAAAAATCCATAAATTAAATTGTCTGTCTTAATACTTGGTTGCTACATCTCAATGACTGGATGAACTCTGGGACGTCTAGACATCAACAGATGCTCAGCCTGGCCTTTAACTCCAGACACTTTCAGCTCCTGTTTGTTCTTGGTGTGTTTTTCCTTCAGCAAGTAAACATAGCTCACTCGGAAAAAGTCAGGTAAAGTGACCGACTTGACTAAATGCAAAATATTCCACTCTGTCCCTTAAGAAAGAATGATCATTGCCCATGTGCACTGTGGAATGTCTGAGCAGATAATATAGCCCTAAAACACTGCACTGTCAGCATCCATACAATGCTTACACCTCAAGATAATGTTGTACACCTCAGATCATGAGCAGCTTCTTTCCATCTCCGTACACTTCTCGTCAACATCCTGTTTCAAGTTGATTTGTGCTGTTCCTTAACTGTACAGACTTTTTTTATTTTTTTTTTTAACCAAACTCTAATCTGATCATTTTGAGGCTGGCCATTGGTTTACATTTTGTGTTAACCCCTTTTTATTTCCTCTGGTGAAGTCATATCGTGATTGTTGACTTTGACACCTACAGTACGTCCAGGAGGGTGTTCTTGATTCAGCCGAGTAAAGATTCACCAGGGAAAGAACTCCCGTCATCTACAGTACCAGGATTGTGTTCTATTGTTTTCCTCTGTCCTTTGGAGTTTCCAGTACAGTATGTCCTGTGCTCTTAAGAATTTACCTCACGGTTGATTTAGCCATTTGCTGTCTCGCTGATCGGTCTGTTCTGATTTTGCAGCCTAATGATGGCTTGCTTTATTGCCAGTGGCAGCTTTTTGGACTTCTTCTGGAGACTGAACAGCATCGGATTCCAAATGCTACACTTGAAATTAACTCTAGAACTTTTATCCGAGTACAGCCGTGGCCCAAAGTTTTGAGAATGACACAAATTTTTATAAAGTCTGCTGCTTCAGGGTTATTAGATCTTTTTGTCAGTTGTTACCATGGTATACTATAAGTACAACAACAAGCATTAGTGTCAAAAGCTTTTTTTGACAATTGCATTAGGTTTATGCAAAGATTCAATATCTGCAGTGTTGACCCTTCTTTTTCAAGACCTCTGCAATTCGCCCTGGCATGCCGTCGATCATCTTCTGGGCCACATTCTGACTGATGGCGGTCAATTCTTGCCGAAGTTTGTCAGAATTTGTGGCTTCTTGTTTGTCCACCCGCCTCTTCAGGATTGACCACAAGTTCTCAACAGGATTAAGGTCTGGGGAGTTTTCTGGACATGGACCCAAAATTTCAATGTTTTGCTCCCCGACCCACATATTCATCACTTTTGCCGTATGACAAGGATCTTGGATGGTTGGGAGAAGTTGCTCTCGGAGGATGTTTTTGCATTATTCTTTTATTCATGGCCGTGTTCTTAGGCAAAATCGTCAGTGAGTCCACTCCCTTGGCTGAGAAGCAACGCCACAAATACAGTACATGGTCTCGGGTCGCTTTACTGTTGGTACAGACTGATGGTAGATATTTCAGTGCAGACTTTAAAAATTAAATTGAAAATTTTAATTTGTGTCTCTCTCAAAACTTTTGGCCACGGCTGAATTTATAAATAAAATAATGAGAGAATCCTAAAACCTAGCCCTGGAACAGTTTAACAGCCAGCTGTTCAGGTACTCATAAAAAAGGAAGGACCCACATGGTTTCAAGTCCTACAGCGTTAAATCTAAAAGCCTGCACTTTGTGCTCTTATACAGTACTGTGCAAAAGTCTTGACACACCTCTCATTTCTTCATGCTAAATTCAATTAAATGATGTAGATTGCATTAAAGAAACAGGGACAAATGTTTTACTACGACACGCTGCAGTGTGCCGAAAGACAATTTAAAAATCCGTTGTTTATGCAACAACCTCAGCAGCGACCTCATTTCCCCTCTCGTCTGTTCCAACCACTCGGCATTCAGCATCACCAGTATTCTAATCCCCGGCCTGATCATCGGTCATCTTCTGCACCTGTTTTTCACTGGATCATTTGATTTACTTATTTTTTTGCTCAGGTACAGGAACTAAAAATGAGAGACATAAAAGTCATTCAGGAGGCCTGGAGAACTATATTAAAAATACAAGAACATTTGGCGTTTTGGGAGCAAAATATGAAGAAATGAGTGGCGGCTTAAGACTTTTGGTGGCAAAGTATTGCATATCATTTGATTTATACTTTTAATAACCGTCAATTTCCAAATATTTATGGACCTAACTGCTTTAATTTAAGCAATATGAGAATATGGATGATAATATCTGACCTCTTTGATCTTGCTGGGATATTTTGCAGCTTTTATTTAAGAACAATTCTAAATCTTCTACAAAAAAAAATCTACAATTTTGCTTAAAACTTAGAATTGGGTATAAAAATTGGCATTCGTCCAAGATCCTTACAAGGAAAGAAAGACAAATGTGTGTGTATGTTCTTACAGTAACTGAGTAAGAAGTAGGGCTCATGTGTTCCAGGTCTCGCTCCAGGGGGCTGAACTGCTGGTACAGATGGCAGGTTCGATCCCATAACACGGGTGGTTTCAGGACAAAGCCACAGTGACCGTTCATTTCAAACAGGGCGGCGTTCAGCTGCAGAGGCAGATCTGTGGACAATCATCATGTTTTAATACACACACAAAAAAATTTCCAGCCAATTTGCAGATAGCTGACCTGCTAGCTACATCACAGGCACAGCTGAACATTCAATCTGGCTGAAAAGCTATCTGCCCTTTTCCACAAACCAGAGGCAGGAAGAGAGTGGTTTCTTGGAATTTCTTGGAATTCTGACAGTCCTCATAAAAAGGTGAACACTTTTCATGTTTGCTCTAGTTATTGCGAATTATATCCGTTAAAGACTGACTTGTAAATCAAACATCTGACTCATTACTTAAGAATGCATTATTATTAATAATAGTTATTCTCACCGCTTAACATCTGACTGACTTCTATTTGCAAAAGTTAAAAATAAACCTCCACTTGCATTAGTGTAGTTCAATCTGATCCTGTTTAAAGATCATCATTTTCGAGAGCTGCTGTAAGAGGGCCGCTCACCGTCGGTCTGGTAGTTAAGGGCGACGAGTTGGATGCCATGCTGCCAGAAGCAGAGGGGGTTGGGGTTGGCAGAGTCGATGCGTGTGGCAGCAGGGTAGGTGCGCAGCAGTTGGCGCTCCGTGTGCCCAATCAGTTTGGCGGAGTAGCGGCGGCATAGACGCTTGGCAGCGTTCTCGTTGACCGAGGAGATGTGGTAACACTTGGGCGTGCGGATGATGGCGCTCAGTGAAGGCGTTGTACCTGGCGCCGACATCGTCTGCTCTTCCCAGCTTGCCCTCGAGCCTTCCATACCCGCTGCATGGAAACGAGATGAAATGAATCAACTGGAGAGCTGACACAGGCAAAGCCAGGTAACTATGTGGTGAAGCCTTCATATGGTCAAATTGTACATTTTCTGTCCTATATATATTTTCAGGATTTCTTGAAATCATATTCTTGTTTTTATATGTACAAACATAAGCATTCCAGGGCTGAAGGATATTGTTCCCTTTCTGCTTTGAGAAGGTGAACTGTATAAACATCCGCAGAACACCAATATATTTTATAAGCCATAAATCGTATCGGTGGCATCCTTGGCACCGTTGCTAACATAGCTGAGCGGGCATTACGCAGGTCAAGTGGATAGCTACTGCAATTCTAGTCTCTTGAGCACATAAACGATCTGAATGCTGAAGTCCAAATTGGGATCAAGTGCATCTAAATTCCTATCTGCGCATTTACCCGCACCAAGAGCCACTTCCTGGAAGCATGCTGTGAGAGACGACTTTCTGTATGGGCTTTCGGGGGACTTTTCAAGGGGTGGAAAAGTTAAGCTGCATTTTCCCTGGGGTGCTCTGAGTGGGTGTTCCTTTCCTGTGTGAGCCATGCACAGTGCAGCAGTACCTTTTCCCGAGCCGCGCACCAGTGTCACCGGCTCACCAGGGCTCCCACGGACCGGGGCGTTGCCAAAGATGGATTTTCTGCTTTTGCGCTCCTTCCCTCTGCTAGAGCCTGATGGGGAGAGGGTGGAGAGGCCTAGTTCCCACACACAGAGAGAGAGAGAGAGAGAGAGAGAGAGAGAGAGAGAGAGAGAGAGAGAGTGAGACAGACGCAAACACACACACGCACAGAGGAGCATTAGAGTTTGGACTGGAGGGCATTGGTTCCTCAGGCTCCCACTAGTTTGGAGCTGCTTGTTTGTTTAAGCCTATGCTCAAGGGACCGATGATATTTCCATTCAACTCGAGCACCTGATTCTAATTTACTGCCATGGGAGTCTCTACTGTCTTAACATGCTCATTGTACAGTTAGTGGAAGGACAGCATGAGGACAGGCTGCACAGCATTTGCACAGGCATGTAGCAGATTCTTAAAATCAGTGTTAACTACAGTATATGTGAACCACTTGTTAGTCAGACTAATGAGAATTTACTAGACAGTACAAAAATTTGAGCATTGAAAAAGGTCACATGGTCTGATGAACTCAGATTGACCCTATTCCAGAGTGATGAGCGAGTCAGGGTAAGAAGGGAAGCGCATGAAGCGATGCACCCATCATGCATACTGGACACTGTACAAGCGTTTGGAGGGAGTGTTATGATCTGGGGTTGCTTCAGTTGGTCAGGTCTAGACTCAGCAACATTATGTGGCAATAATATAAAGTCAGCTGATGACCTGAATGTACTGAATGACCAGGTTATTACATCTATGAAGGTTTTCTTCCCTGATGGCACGGGCATATTCCAGGACTTAAATTGTAAAAAAAGTGTGGTTCTGGGAGCATGAGGAATCATTTTCACACATGAACTGAACATCAACAATGCATGCTGTAATCAAAGCTAAATGCTTTTTTTTTTTTATACACAGTGTATGTTAATCATTGTTGTTATAATTTTATGGCATCAGGCTACAACAGGCAACAGACATGCCATGTTTATCCTGTTTATCATCAGCAAATTAGCATTCTATGTTGATCTTCCTAAAAAGTGAAGCAATCACTATTAAATACACTGAACACTTTCTCTAACAGTTAGGATGATGTTTAAGCCTTGGCTCAGAAATCTAAAAATTGTCCATAGCCTGCGGGTGGAGCTTCAGGAGCCGAACAAACTTTAGCGCTACTGGTGCTTTTGAAGAAGTTTAGGGTGAGCGTTTTGTAGCTGTTCATAAATTAACAAGCAGAGATCGACTGTCTTTGTACTTCATTCCAGCTGTAAAATAAAACAGCGCGACATCAGAGTGTTACATTAATATTAAGACGGTTCCATCACTGCAGATACCTGGGAATTTGATTGCCTGGCAGTAGATGACGAGGTCCGAGAGCTCCTGCGCAATCTGCCTGCTCTCTTTCTCGTTCTGCGGCAGATAGAACTCCTCCCCAAGCTCCATGTCGAACATCTGAGCAAGCGCGCGGTAAAGAAACAAGTCATCCGTTACACACAAGCATGCTAAAGAAAAGGTTGAGTCATACTCGCAGATAAAGAAGATCATCAGGTCTACCTTTCCTTTACTGCCTGCTTTCTTAATCCTTTTTGGCATCTCGTCGTTGGATTCGTACTGAAGCTTTTCGGTGGAAGACTTCCCCTCTGGCTTGTCATCCAGGATGTTATCTGTGCATGATGGTGGAAGAGATAATGTTGCATGTTTGCGGTGGTAAGCCCTCACGCAGGTGCGTATACAGACACAGAAAGCGAAAGCACAGATTCCCGTTTAAATTAGGCTTTTAAAGCGATAACGACGCCGGCGAGACAGATACAACTCAAACCATTTTTAAAAAAAAACAAAACCTTCACTCAAAAGTTATTTCATTGTACTTCGATTGCATGCTTGATCGGGTCCCGGGGGTGTGCCGGATGGGAATGGGCAACGTGTAAAGGGAAGAGTCCCTCGTCTCATTTTCAGAAAGAGAGCACGGCGGGGCCTGAGAAACCAGATGGCTTTGTTTTTTTGCCTCCGATGAGCCAGTGCCGCTAGCGAGGTCACATCGTTTTCAAAAGAGTGTGGACAGAGGGGAAGGCGAATGGGAGAAGAGCAGAAGGGAGGAGGGGCGGCTTGATGTTTACACACCACACCAGCCGTTTTAGCGTAGTCACAACACTGCTCGAGCCATTAGAACAAACACACAGGCAAGGTGGTTCTTTTCATAAGACCCATTCGGTTCCTACACATAACCTTCACCTGCGCAAAGCAAGGCATCGCGCACAGCAAAGCAGATCAAGGGATATGGAGTGCGTTCAAAAAGTCAGGCTCCACAACATGCACACACACACGTACACACACATTTTACCTTCCTGGCTATAAGAGGCAGTGGAAGCATTGAGGACATCAGCTATAAGAGGGGAGAGATGAAACGAAAAGGGCAAGGGAGAGAAAGGAAGGCAGGAAGGAAGGTGATTAAGATGAGTAAATCCACATGCTTGGGTATAACTGAACTTAGCTTTTAACATGGGAAAGGACGGGAAAAAGGAACGGGTTAGTAAATTCTAAACAGACCCGAAGGGTCTTATCAAATCCTACACTGCTGATTAGGGTGCAAACCAAGCCTACCATCAGACAGTGACTCATAGTCGTAGTCATACTCGTCTTCCTCCTCTTCATCCTCCTCGTTGTTGCCAAGAGACGCGGTGGCCACTGTGCAGTTATTGGCTTGCGCTTGCATGTGCGCTAGTTGAAGAGCCTGAAAAATGAAAGGGGGAAAAAAAATAATAAAACTCTTATTCATCGTTCAACCGTATAACTCTCATCCACCCGTTCTGGCGAATCCATATTCCAAAGTCAACAATAAGTTATTGTTTATTAAATTACGAGCTTGGATTGTAAAAGTCCATAGTGATAAACAGGCTTACACAGAGTGCCATACATTTTATATTCTCAGTAACTACCATCATGCTTTGAATAGTGAAGAGATCAATCCACCTTTTGCTTTAGAATGTCCACAGGGGCTTGATGTGCCTTAAGTTTCTTGTTCTTTAATAAAATCTTGCCCCTTAGCTGCCATGGTGACGGGAGCAGTGGGTCGTCGGAGAAATCGCTCTCAAAGAGAAACTTGGTTACCAGCTTGTCTCCGAACACCACCTTCAAGTCGAAAACGAATACATCAAGTCGTTATGAGAGAACGTTTATTTTAGAGTGAAGACGGTTTCACGGGCTAAGCGTTGTACCTTGAAGATCTCGGCCATTTTGCGCTGCTGAAGCAGAGAGCAGTGGTTCTCGATGGACAGGATCACAGGCATCTCGGAGTTCACGAAGGCAGACCGATTGATGGCTTCCACCACATCCTTTGGGAAAAAAGAGAAGACCGTCAAAAAGGTACTGAGAACTAGGAGAAGATGGAGTATTCCCAAATTTATCACTTTCACCCTGAAAACAGACCTTGAAGGGGATTTTGGTGGTTAAAGTGTGCCCGTGGTAAATAACCGGCATGCCATCGTCGCCATCCCAGCAGTCTAGCTCGACACTCCTGCATCCCTGCAACAGCACCTGCGAGGAAGGAGGAGCTGTTACTTTTGCGAAGTGCTGGACCCACAAAGCATGTTGGGTATAACAGCTCAGTTAGCTCTGCGCCAAAAGTTTTAAGTGCATTTCGTAAAATCACGTATAGCAAAAACAGAGAGACACTGTCCTTAAAGCGGCATACATTTTCTATATCTATGTATATCTCTACATTTATATGCATGTGTGTATAGACTTCTTTGTAGTGAAGTGTCTTCATTAAGTACACCTATTCAAATGCTCTTTAATGCAAATATTGAATCATCCAATAACTTGGCAGGTACTCGATGCTTTTAGGCATCCGGTCCTGGTCAGGACAATCTTCTGAAGTATCCGAGGTATGCTTAAGAGCCTCTCTGAATGCCCAACACATAGAATCTTGAGCAGATGGGCTAAAGCAGGAGAAGACGCCACCGATTGCGACTCCTGTTATAAGAACAAGAAACTGAGGCTACAGTTCACATGGGCTCACATTTTTTGGGGGTAAAAAAAGTTGCCTGGTCTGAGGAGTCTCGATTTCCGCTGCAACATTCAGATGGTAGTGTCAGGATTTGGCGTTGACAACATGAATGCATGGATCTATCCTGCCTTCATCAACGGTTCAGTGATGATGGTGATGTCATGGCGGAGTGGATGTTTTCTTGGCACACTTTGGGGCCCATTTGTACCGACTGAGCTGTATACTGTAGTTCACATTTCTTCATAATGGTAAGGAGCTTAATGTATATCCTCCTAACATAACATTCACTCACGTCCCTGATTGTTGTGTTGGTAATATTTTTATAAAAAACACTCTAGATGTTTCCATAAACTGCCATTCTATAACTGCAGCTCTGACCTGACTGTAGAGCTCCACTGAGGACTCTCCTTTCAGCTGGTGGCCGGTGAGGTATGTGTTGTGTGAGGATTCTATGTAGTAGTAAGAAAGCGGGTACTGCAGCTCATCAGAGTTCACTTGAGACTCTTCGTTTCTGGAGGCAAAGTTGTCCTTGTCCATGAGGAACCTTATGAAACAAGATGTCACATTATTATTCTGCTTGTGTTTCTAGAACAGTACAGTATGGCCGACTTGGTGGTGTTTGGTTTCTCTAAGTTTTAATCATTAGTTAATTTTAGTTCTGGTATAAGAAAGTAAATATCAGCAAATGTGCAAAATATTTAAGTAAACCAGAGATAAAGGCACAAACCTGGCAAAGCCCTCAAAGGACATCCAGCCCATCTGGCGCATACTTGAGGATGGCTCGAATTTCTACAGTTAAATGGAAAGAAATGACATCACTGTTTAGGTGTTTGATGTTCCCCAGTGATTAAGTAGTATTTCTTTCATCTTTGTGAAATGGTTCTAGTACTCACTTGGATGATGGTCAGGATCTCATCGTAGATCAGATGCTCTCGCTGACAGTTAACCAGGAAGTCGTTGAGCTGTGGGATGGCGAGGCCGAGCACACCTAGAGAAGAGTGTTCAACGCCTGTGCCGTTAGTCACGATGCTAGCAGCGGCAATGGCGTCTGAAATCTGCTTCTGGTTTTCTGACATCTGCTGACGAGTGCGGATGAACAGGCCGAGGTCAGAGCCATTGCGGGTCAGGAGGTCTGCAGGAGCACGCAATGTTTTAGTTAATGTCAGTTGCCATAGAGGAAAGGAACTGACATGTCTCGGATTAAAGGATGTAGCAGAACAACAATCTGAATATGCAGAGGAAGATCTGAAGAGATTTGTAGAGAGATTTCTGCAAAGCTGCTACATTGTTAAAAGTGAATACAAATTGAACTAAATCGTTGCTGATACACGAGTGTGGGGCAGTTAGCATTCTGCCTTTGCAACCAAAAAGTGGCAAGTTTAAATCGCAGGACTGGCACAGAACTGCTGCGTAAGGTTTCTGAATAAGATTTTCTCTCTCTAATCTCATCTCTGATCATGCTTTTTTTTTTCTCATGTTTGAGTCACTTTGCATCAAAGTGTATAAAGTACCGTAAATGCATACCTAGGCAGTATTTGTAACTTTTTGCTTGAGTCATGCAGAATTGTCCTAAAAAGTGCTCGCCCTATCATCCGGAGATCGCTGGTTCGATCCCCGGGTGATGCTGTAACCTCTCACAGCCGGAGGTCTAGAGAGAGCTGATTGGCCGAGCTCTCTCAGAGGGGAGGGATGAGAGGAACTTTGTGCTCCCACATTAATCACGGCTCTACAGCCAATCCGAGTGTGTTACTCCGCCCCTAACGGTGCGTGAGCAAGCAGTTTGAAAAGATGCGGTTGGCTGGCGTCACGCGGTTCGGAGGAAACACGTGATACCATTCAGCCAGGTGGGCTGAAGACTAGTAGTAGCCTTAATGTGGGAGCCCCCTAGTGATGGGGAGGAATTGGCCACGACTAAATTAGGGAGAAAATCGTGGAAAAATAAAAAAAAAAAGAATTGTCCTAAACTGAAAGTCTTGATAGTTCCTGACATGCCTTAAAATCACCAACAAATTGGCTCCACATTACGTATAAAATGGTAGGACGTACTAACCGTTACAGGGTAATCACCTTCGACTGCATTACAAACTGTGACGAACTCCTGCCGAACAGTCACATGCAGTCCACATATTTACACCATTTACATACGAAGTACCTATTACACTGAACAATTTGCTATAATTCGTCACAATCCAGCTCTGCTGGATACTCTGAATCTCCTCACCATACACAGTGTACAATTTAGTAGTTTGGTTTGCAAAGGGTTGGATTCAGCCATTTTAAAAGATTTGCTCCATCCGCTGTATGAGGGGGCGAGTTTGAGTTTGTTTAAAATCACACATCTGTATATATAAGGTCCCACAGTTAACAGCGCAAGTCAGAGCACAAGCCCTGAAGTCCAAGGAATTGTCTGTAGACCTCAGACAGGATTATATCGAGGCACAAGTCTGGGGAAGGGTACAGAAAGACTTCTGCAGCATTGAAGATCCCGATGAGCACAGTGTCCTCCATCATCCATAAATGGAAGAAGTTTGGAACCACCAGTACTTTTCCTATAGTGGGCGGCCCAGCCAAACTGAGCGACGGGGGGAGAAGGGAGTTAGTCAAGGAGGTGACCAAGAAGCTGGTGGTCACTCTGAAAGTGCTC
Source organism: Leiocassis micropogon (assembly GCA_028565275.1). Lineage (NCBI taxonomy): Eukaryota > Metazoa > Chordata > Actinopteri > Siluriformes > Bagridae > Leiocassis > Leiocassis micropogon. The sequence goes on from JAOVVA010000054.1 coordinate 20,693,648, forward strand.
CAGTGTTTCTCTGTGGGGAGAGGAGAACCTTCCAGAAGAACAACCATCTCTGCAGCACTCCACCAATCAGGCCTGTATGGGAGAGAGGCCAGACGGAAGCCACTCCTCAGTAAATGATGGCCGTCTGGAGTTTGCCAAATGCCACCTGAAGGATTTTTTTGTTGAAGAACCTTTGGCACCAATTACAGCCTCAAGTCTTTTTGCGTATGATGCTACAAGATGGTTGTTGTTCTGGAAGGTTCTTCCCCGATCGCTCACTTTGGCTGGGCAGCCCACTCTAGGAAGTGTCGTAGTTGTTCCTAACTTCTTCCATTTACGAATGACGGAGGCCACTGGGCTCATCTGGGCTCCGACATGCACTGTTAACTGTGGAAGCTTATATAAACACGAGTGTGCCTTTCGAAATCAAGTCCAATCAACTAAATGTACCACAGGTGGACTCCAATCAAGTTGTAGAAACATCTCAAGGATGATCAGTGAGAACAGGATGCATCTGAGCTCAATTTTGAGTGTCATGGCAAAGGCTGTGAATTCTTATGTACATGTGATTTTTTTTTTATAAATTTGCAAAGATTTCAAACAAACTTCTTTCTCATTGTCATTATGGGGTATTGTTTGTAGAATTTTGAGGACAATAATGAATTTAATTTATTTTGGAACAAGGCTGTAATATAGCAAAATGTGGAAAAAGTGAAGTGCTGTAAATACTTTCCGGATGCACTGTAGAAGTACACGGCAATAAACTGACCTCTAACAAACCTCATCACAAAAGGGTTTTTTTTTTTTTCCCTTGTTTCGTTTCTTTGTACTCTGGATCAATAATCAAAAAAAGAAAAAAAAAAGATTATGGTGATCAGCACAAACCTAGGTCAGGCTGAAGCCCTGTTATTTTGTCGTCGATTCTCAGAGTGGTGTAGAGTGGCACGGAGTCCGGGCCCGAGCGGGTGCAGGGCACAGCATACATATCGAACAGTTCCTTTATATCCTTCCGGCTACGGATACTGCATCACAGACATGTACCAGACAAACATGAATATCTTCATAGTGAGTTTAAATTTACTGTAACAACTCAGAAAACTGGGATCACTCAACCAACGTTCTCACACATTTCAATTCACAGGCATGACAGGAAAGACGTAGCACCTGAATGACTTGAAGAGCTCCACAAACTCGACAAAAGTCATGATGCTGTCCGAGATCATGAGGTTCTGGAAACCACGAAAGCAGCCTTTTCCCCGCCCATGCCAACTTCTGCTGCTCCAGGCCCTGAGGACAGAAAGTTTTAGCATAGCTGAAATGCTAAGGTGTCTTTTATTTTGGACCAAACTGTATACATGTACATCTCTGTTGTAAAGTTGAGCATTTTAACATGAGATCCCCTAGAGCCGTGCTTCTCAAAGTGTGGGGCGCGCCCCACTAGTGGGGAATACAGACATGACAGGTGGGGCGCAATGAACGGG
>JAOVVA010000054.1:20697507-20709549 GCA_028565275.1 Leiocassis micropogon
CACCCCCCCCCCCCACACCCCCCGCCTTCTTCTTCTTGTTCCCTTTTAGAGATTTTACAGGATTTGTTTTTGTAGCACACTTCATGACTAAACTTACATGTGATATGAATGTAATCTTGCACTCGATAATACAAACTATATGAGTCAGCCCACGATACCAACGTTGCCTTCGGTATGCGTTCAAAACCTACATGTTTTTTCACACATTTTTTGGTAATATTGATAATATTTTTGGGTGGCTTGAACAGATCATCTGCATTTACTTCTTATTTCTTATGAGAAAATTTGTACCACAATATTCATTTTCGCCTTAAAAACTCGCCTCCAGGACGAATTAAATTTGTATGCGGAGGTTCCGCTACACTTTAACATATAATGATTTTTTTTTTAAATCTACAAATATTTATTTATCCGGTTTCAGTGAGCTTATACCCAGTGTAGCCCCGCATTTCAAGCCTGTTGCGTTTTTGAAACACTTAAACCAGGCCATCTTGTACCAAACAACCATACTAAGATCCTTAGATGATGTTTTCTCTCCCATTCTTATGTTTAATGTCAATCGATTGAAGCGCTTGGCAATATTTGCTACGAGTCAAAAATTATCCGCACTCTGTATGTAAAATTAATTTGAATTAACATTAAAAATAAATAAATAAATAAAAAACACAATTTCTCGACATAACCTCCTTTTCGTATTCTCTTATTAAAAATGTTTTAGGCTGGGAGTCTCGAATGCACCGCTGTCTTCACTTCTTCAGTCCCCGTAGGGCTGGTTTCAGGGGACCAAACAGGTGAAAGTCAGATGGAGTGAGATCAGGACTTTAGGAAGGATGCTTTAACACCTCAAAATTAAGTTTTTGGAGAGTGTTGACAGAAGTGTGCGGCTGTGAATTGTCATGCAAGATCACAACGCCCTTGGGTTACAGGCATCTGCGTTTAATCCGAAGTTTAGGCTTCAGCTCTTCAATAAGCATCTCACTGTAATGAGCGCTGTTGTTGGAACATTATGGGGGGAAAAAAGGTCCCTTGAGAATCCCAGAAAACTGTGAGCATCAATTTTCCAGCTGATGGTTGACTTTTGAAAGTCAACTGATGAAAACTTTTTCTCGGTCAGCGATTGAGGATGTTTCCGTTCCATACTCTGCCGTTTACTCTCAGGCTCGCAGTGATGAATCTGCATCTCGTCACCAGTAATGATTCTCTTTAATAAACTTTCACCTTCCTTAGAGTATCCGTATTGGTCCAAATTTAGTTTGCAGATACCCGAACGGTTCCGTTTATGCTCTCCTGCGAGTTGTTTCGGCTCCAGGTACACCTCAGACCACACAAAAATAAATAAAATAAATGAGTCGCTGCACGCTGCTCTTCTTTCATCACAAGTGAGGCATCCATTTTTGCTCGCAGCGCAGTTACAAATGAACCGATACCACCCATTTACACCTGCACAGCAGTGACTGGGGAGACAGTGGCCTTAAAAGGAAAGAAGCGCTGATAAGACAGAAGTTTTAATATAACCGGATTACGGATCATTTTTGACTCGCACACGTATATTGGTTATATGCATTTTTTCCCTAATAATAACAGATGCATGATTAGAGCCAGCTTTCCTCACCAGTCTCCTCCTGCTCCACGCAGTCTAAGGGATCAGAAGACCTCCTGCTCAGAGCCTCCTTGCAGCTTTTTGTCTTGCGTGAGATCATCTCATCATCAGTTCCTTCCCCGCTGTCCCCCTGAATGCATCGAGTAAAAGATCAGAGCTGCTCTGTTGTACTTGAGCAGTCGCACAAACTAGGAAAACATGGCTGTTACAGCTTACCCTCACGAGACCTTTCTTCTTTTTCTTAGCGTTAGAGCTGATGCCCAGTGGGCTGTTTTTCTGAGCGGTGGTCTTCTCTGCACTTCTACTGCCTGAGCTCGTGTTCCAGCGTCGACCTCCGAACAGCTCAATGGTCTGAGCTAGCGTCGGTCCTTCGAATTTACCGTCCTCCTAGGAGAAGAAACAGAGGAAGAAATTAACAAGCATTAACAAGGTATTATAAACAGGATTATAGGAAATAAACATGCAATCTGTGTTGTGGCTAATTCAATAGTTCTCGAGTTTCTCTATGGTTATACACTCTACACTTCGTTTCTCCCTGCTCTAAATGCAAGAAGAGTGCAAAAACATAGGGTGCGTAACCTCAACTTCCGATTCCGCTCCACAACGAAAGCCAGTTACAAAACTAGCGGCTTCTATTACCCGTAAGAAACAAGTGCTCCAGTTAGTAACGTACCTGGAAGAGGCCGACATACTGCCTACGTAGCCACTGCAACCTCTGGTCTGGGAACCTCTTCATCTTCCTGATGGCACTAATGAGCTCCCGCAGGCCCTCGTACAGCACGGACGCTGTGTGCCGCGGCGCAATGAAGTGCAGCAGCCGGTTGTCGGTGGTGTGCAGCCCGTAGAGCAGCGTGACTCCGTTCTCCTCAGCAGTCAGACCACACAGCTTGTGTTGCACGCGCACTACGTTGGGATCGATCCCCTGATGGCCCATAAACACAGCCTTGACGGCACCCAAGTCCAGGACTCCCTCGGTGAGGCCACATGCAACCGCCTGGCCCTGAAGGAGAGAATCGGGTACGACGCCCCTGCTCCGGCTGCTCGGGGGTTTGATCCATGTCAGGGTGCAGTTGTCGGGCTGCAGGCGCAGGAGGCAGCGGGCTGTGAGGTGGCTCTCCTGCTCGTAGTGGATGACGGTGGCACCCTGCAGCAGGAAGCGATGCATATCGGCAGACAGAGAGAGGACGTACCAGGGCACCACCTCTGTGCCATGACTGAAGGCTCCTTCGGGTTCTTCCGGGCTCGGCAGGTCCGATTCCCGAGGCTGCTCGGTCAAATCCCCTTCTGAGTCAGAAAGGTCTCCAACTAGAAATCTAGGTAGAGGGTATAAAAAATAAAACGCAATTTTAGACAAGAGCCACCTTAAATACTTAACTAGATGGTTTTATTCATTCACCGCATATATATATATATATATATATATATATTTATTAACTGTTGTCACAGAGATGTTACAAATGTGATTGTTTGGACTCAATTAAAAGCGCAACCACAGACTTTTAAGGAAGCATATGACGATATTTAGTCTGCTTCAGAGCTTGGAAACAAACAGTTCAGCGCAATAATCAAAGGTTAGCAGTGTAACATGCATTTGCACACATTACAGCAGAATCGTATCACAGCAAATCTTTAAAACACTCACAAGCGCAACGACTTACAGGACACGGCCTGAATCAGAGGAACTCCTTACAGACGGGAATGATGGAGCAACAAGGAGTAAAAAAAATAAACAAATAAATAAATAAATCGACATGAGCAATAGATCACAATTCCTTAGCAATAAAGCATGCTCATCATTTACCCCTCAGTCATTCTTTATACCGCTCATCTGTTTACAGGGTCGCGGGAAGCCTGGAGCTTTTCCCAGGCCATAATACACACGTGCACAGACAACGCGGATAATTCGGATTTGCCAATTTGCCCAGTATTCATGTCTTTGAACTGTGACAAGCGGGGGACAAAAAAAAACATGCATACTCCACGCCCAGAGACCTGGGGTGGGACTCAAACCCCCGACCGTGGAGGCGCGAGGCCAGAGCGTTAACCATCTACACGATCTTGCCGGCTCACCTTTCATCTCAAAACAAACGGCTTTTTATTTCCGCTTGGATAAAAACGATAATGACAGTAAACTTAAACCTGTCACGCAAAACATCATTATTTTTGCCTGCAAGGGAGGACAAACGCCAAGAGACATCAAGCAGAGTTTACAGAAGAGCAAGACAAAGATCAGTTCAGACCAACACCTGAAGATTAAGACCCTCTCCGAAGTTTTCAAAACAACAGGAACAAGGCAACAAACACGAGGAATGACAAAATCCAGCCAGAGGCCCTTTCTGACACCACATTAATAACCAGGGCGCACTCTTTCCTCGCAAAGACACGCGAGTAACCAATCCTGAGGACAAACAGGGAACAAGCACCAGGGCTCCCTTTCTCTGCTGGAAAAATGTGAGAATAATTCTCTACTAATAGTCATTATCTAAATAAGAACGTCTTCGAAAAAATACACTTCCTGTGAAATGAGAGGTATATTGTTTAGTGGGTAAAAAAGAAAAATTTTAAGTTGTTATTTTGGACAGCATGAAATATGAAATATGACATGTTCTTATTTTGTATTAGTCACCGCTGAAGAAGATCTACCCATGAATAAATCAAATCTCGTGTCTCCTATGAGAGTTGTGGCTCAGCAAACAGTTGAACATGATAAATGCCAAAGATCCAGGAACAACTAAGTGCAGGCACAAATCACATGGCGTGAATGAACAGTTTGGATCTAAACAAAAGTCCTTTTTTGGTGCCACGGTTTACTGGGAAGACATTAGGTGCCTATGTCTAGTGTGCACAGCCACCGGCTTTTAAACTGACAGCAATAAAGCAGACACACTCACTGGTTCTTGCTCCTGTCTCTGAAGGTGTCCTCTGGCTCATCAGCCTCCAGGCTGCGGTTGCAGCTGCGGATGGTTTGCAGGATATTGCTGACCGTGGCCTCCTTCTCGGAGCTGTGCAGCCCATCGGCTCCCACTCTCTGCAGGAAATGCTGCTGCCCGTTGTAGTCAGACACAAACTGGAAATGTAGATGAGAACAAAGGGAAGAAATGATTTCCAGCACCAAAATCGTTTGATGTTTTGACATCGATTGGATTTTAGTAGCTCAAGCACGAGTGATGCATGCTGCAGAGGACCATGTAGTAAATATTTGGACTAACACATATTTTGCACATTTGTCAAGCATAAAATCTTGGCAGTGTTCCACATACACACAAGAATTTCCAGAGAACAAGATTTCCATCCCACTATGGGGGGCGTTCAGGTCAAACCAGCACTTTTGACCATGCAGAATAACAGAACGCTGTTATGAGAGTAAAAACTCCTTTTATGTCTCTATATAATCCCCTGCTAAACTAATGCACTTATCTCCGTGTTTCACTTTAGCTTGGATACCATCAAGGTAGAAGGTTTTCTAAATATGCTGAAGCCATGACCAGACTGTCTGTTTCAAGTCAGTGAAACGCTGGCCTCCCAGGAACTCCTAAATGCGCATATATGTGGAAATGGCTTGGAGCGAGGTCAGGACTGTACAGGGGATCAGTGTTGGGTGTTAAGAGTACTTGGATTACTTTTTTGATGTAACGAGTAATCTAACGCGTTAGGTCCGCCATTTAAGTACTCACTTATTTAGTTATATTTTCAAAAATGTAATCCGTTATTCAGACGATTCCCCCTGTTGTTTCTGCTGTTATACCTGCTGCACTGGGCTCCTCAACCAGGATTGTCATTCATTCTTCTTTAAAACCTTGCCCCACTCAAATATTTTTTTTATTCAGCCAAGAGTCTCATCACCATACTCTGTCTTCTGTAAATTCAAACTGTTTTATTATGTCTTTATTCACAAGTAGTGTCATCCCAAGTCCCGGTTTGACTTGAACACCCGATACATTTTAAAAACATGAAACTAAAAAACATAAAACTAAGTTCCTGTAGGAAATGGAGGACAGATTTATCTTTCTTTGTTAAGCCTTTGCAATGAAAACTGGCATGGTGCTTATGCATTTTTGATGCATAGACATTATCCTGGCAATATACGTCACAATAGAAACTATTCTGTACATCATAGACACGCTGTCTGCACTTACACTTTCTTTCTTTATGGTAATGTATTAGATTTTATTTGAACTATAGGCTATAAAACCACTTAAAAAAACATGACCCTAAAACCCTATCATTATCGGTCTCTGCCTGAGCCCCCACTAATCACGACCAAAGCACAATGAAGAATAATTAGACACCCATTAAAATGACCAATCTTGTGGGTTTTTTTTTTTTTAGCTAAATCAATCTGGCGTTCTTTTCTGAAGGTTTTTAAGCTGCCTTTTTTTTTTTCTTATAAAGGTGGGTTGAAATCGTCTCTCAACTGCAGCCAGCCATAAGGACATGAAACAGTTTTATAATATATAATTAAAGCCTGTTTGAACATTAATTTGATGCAGAGAGATTAAATTCCTTCTAATGGTCATTACCGGGATGAGCCCTTACCTCGAGCGAGTCCTCCTGAGAATCGAAAGCGGGACGCAGCCCAATCAAGCTCGCCGCTCCGTCGAGAGCCTCGCTAAGCTCTTTGAGGAACAGTCCACAGAATGGCACTACTTTACACCCGGGGATGTTCCGGGCACGATTCACCACCTTCTTGTATTCTGATGAAGACTCGTGCTGGGCCATGGCATCTTTTAAACCTCGCATGGTCTCGATGTCTGTTTGGTCCATGAACTGCCACATTTTCAAAACTTTGCGAGATCTACAGGAGGACAAAATGCAAACCTTCATATTTCGGGACACGACAGGTGACACGGGCTCAACAGAGAAGGGACCAAGCGGAAAAATTTAAAGAGAAGGACATGTGCCAAAGTCATACCTGAGACCTGCCAAGAACTCCATCACTGCATTGTAGTTGCCCATATTCCAGCAGCATTTGGCTACATGAACAAGGTATGAAAAGACTTCGCGCTTCTCCTCCATTGAGCCAGCAGTCAGGATAAGCCAGGTCACCCAGGAACTTACCTACAAACACATGCACAAAAAACAATTACTAAAAAGTGCCATAACGAAAAGGGAAGTGGAATGCTTCCGGACATCTCATCTCTGACGTGCGAACATACTCTTTACCTTGAATTCTAGGTGATGACAATGAACTGAAGCGGAAATATTTGCCCCTCCATTAAGTGCCACTAAAGAAGCAAGTGTGGAAATTAGAGCCGTTCATTTTGCGATGATTAAAAATAAATGGAGAAACTGTCTAAAGGCTGATGCAAGTGTGTGCACTCAGTTTTCCTTCAGAAAAAGTACAGAGTAGTCTTTGGGATGAGCGAAGGGAAGCATTAAACATAACTCATGTCTACTGCGCATTCATCTGCTGCTCTATTGGGTTTCACATTCCTCAAGCCTGAAGGGGCAAAACACCATCAAAAAGAGATGATTCAGATGTTTTCCAGAAAGATACTTATGAAACTCCATGTTGCCGCTCAAAAACACAAAGTTAATAAATTATGACATTCTAGGTTTTTCTTAAGCTAATAAAATCTTACAGACCAAAAAAAAAAAGGTAAAGAAAGAAAGCCGGTGCCCAAAATACATCATGTCCTTGGTGCGCTCTAGCTAAAAAAGCTCACTGGTTACATAAACAGTTCCATCGGTGCTGTTTGATGGGGGATGTTTAACACGGGAGGACCAGGACTGGCCGAACTCACATCTCATCAACAGCATTCCTCTGATCTTTGCTCAACCCTGAACTCTCAGCTCTTCAGTTTACACCAGAGAATAGTGAAACCTCCCTGACATACTTCAGATTCCACCTAGGACGACCGTAGCTGGCTGTTTGGACAGGACATCGAGGACACAATGTATTCCTGTTACATGATCCCGCAGTAGTGCCATTGCTTTACAGGGTGACTTGTGACGTGGTTCACTGACGGTCAGTCTTGCACTTCTACCAGTTACAATGCTTAGATTCTACAGCAATCCAGCAGAATATACAACTGACAGGAGCTATTTGGTCATTCGGTAGTCATGTCAGTAACGGATTTTGAAATAATTATTATTTGATTCTGTTTTGAAATCCAGGCAAAAATAATTTCTTTTTTAATTATAATGAATAGCAGATGCAAACTCCAAGTAGGACAGAGACTTTCTTTTTTATAATTGTCAACAAACTCAAATTTGGGGAATGTGGTTGTCTCTGGTAGGGCTGTAAATCATTAGGTCATGGTCAGCCGACACAAAATAAAGTCTCATGCTTTAAGCTATATAATCGCCGGGAGCATACATTAAATTTTTTTTAAAATATGATGAGAAAAGAATTGACCACCACAAGGATATATTTATATATATTTTTTTCATTTATTTTAAGTTTGATGTTTAGTAGAATGTCAATGTTTTTAGTTGAAAACAAACAACAACAACAACAAAAAAAACAAGCTGCTTGCTCGCAAGTTTTATATGTGCAATATCTGATTTTTTTTAAATTATAGTTTTTGGCCTTAACGTTGTAAATTTTGAAACAATAATCAAACAATACAATATTAAGTAAGATAGTGATTGTTTTAAAAGTCTCATATTTTTACTGTTTCTTTAACAAGTGAACTCCCCAAACCGCTCCAGCTCAAATACCCCTCGGGTAAAGCATTCATTTTTTTGATACCTCAATCTGTTTATTTCACTCCTCTTCCAAATGCACCATTTCTGCTTCTATGTAAATGAGCTACTCCTGAGCCTCGGCCCTTCTGAGAACAGCAGAGCTGAGCAGCGAGCCGCAGGGAGGGGATATTCTTATATGAGGTCACAACAGGGTGGGGGGGGTTTGGCTAATCGGACTGTTTAAGGCCTGACCAATACTCAAATGGAAAAAGGCCCTAAACCAGGAAATGTTTTTAACTCAGATTTTTTTTTTTAGTTTGTACACACAGACACACACAGAAACCCATCTGAATGTCAAAAAATGACTAAAATTTGAGGTTTGCCTTATAGGTCCCCTATAATGATTGCAGAATTTTGCTGCTCCAAGTCTAGCACCATTTGTATGTAATAGAAAACACTTTTTCCTCCCTCTGGTTTAGTTTTATTATAATGAACCCCAGCTGATATGCAGACTTACTTAAACATGACGTCACTCTCACTTCTTGCACATTCAGTTGAAAAGCAAAATTAAAAAAATAAAAAAATAATTGGCAAGTACCTTTAAAACATTCCAGTATTTATTTAGATTTATTTGGTGTAAAGAAACTAGGAACAGTTGCCTAAAATCAAGATATGCAAGCGCCTCTCTCTCATATCCACAGTCATTATCTATTAGTCAAATCAAATTTCCTTAACCCAAACATGCCTGAAACCAAGTTAATTAACAAACCCTTATATAGATAACTGGTACGGCTAGGCAGAGTAAGCTAATAGTGAAAGGATCCACTTTGGATGAAAATCCTGCGAAAGCCGTGCACAAGACTTTTTTACTCTTATAATAAATTATTACTTTGCTGATCTGGGTGTCCAGACAGGAAGCAAAACTTGTTAAGAAGTAAGTGTCCCCTGTTCACAGGAAGCTGTACATGACAGGCTTGGTTACTGTGAGGATCAGGATACAGGATTCACTCTGAGCTGTAATATTTATACTGTATTGAAAATCTCAAATAATCTAATTAATCCCCAGGAGCAAAAATGATATTTAATTATTTAAAACCACAATCCGTATTTGCATCTCTATGTAGCTTCAAGGTGAACACACCCCAAATTGGAAGGAAAATTTTTTTCTTAACAAATTAAACTGCTACACCTCCGCAAACACTGGAAAACACTAGGAGAAAAAAAAAACACATGTGGAAAAGCTGGCATTCATGTTCCTCTCCAGAAGGTTCAGGTCCAGCTTCATTCCCACAACCATCACACTGCTAAACTCGACACTACACTGTTAATTTGTCATACCATCACCACTACAGTATTTATTTCTTGTAAGAAAGATCTTGTCCTCCTGCTGGTGGTGTTTACATGACGGTGGTAGCACCAGTCACACGCTGAGAAATTAATCAATCATTTCTGACGCTGACACGTTCATTTCACAATAGCGCAAGTCTGCTGCCAGGGCTCACGTCACATTTTGTCTTCTAGGATGGACAATCTCAAGCGTCAAAAACAAAGAATGATTTTAGGACGTTTGATTTGTCTGCAACAGCATTAGGAAACAAAAAGGAAACATCAGCGGAGTTTGAGATCTTACCTCATTGAACCGTGCTACAAGGTCCTCTACAACGTTGTGCTGGGAACTCTGGGTAGGCATGACGGGCGCTGATAATGAGGCCTTGAGATGTGGGTGGCTCTTGTGACATTCGGGGCCGGCCAGGTCACGTGTGAGGAAGCACAGGTAGTCGAGTGGGAGCACACGGCGGTAAAGCTGCTGCTCCTGCTCCGTCAGGATGCTGGCGATCTCCTCCGGGAACTGGATGAGCTGCCGCAGTTCGGCCAGCTCCTTACTGATCCCCGTCACACCAGACGGGAGCGAGCCGGAGCTGGCCATGGATCCACACAGCTGGCGTTCTAACATGAGGAGAGAGAAGAATAAAGAAAGAAGGAGATGATGCACATCACTTAGGGACGGAGAGAGAGGGAGAGAGACTACAGAGAGACAGAGAGAGATTATATATTCAACATCCATTAGAAATAAGTTGAGGCAAATGGATCAGCAGGTTAAATAATACAAGGGTTTTTATTGGTCTCTCTCTCTCTGATGGCATCGAGTCATCACTTTTTGCAGCATCGTTTGTATGAATCGCCCTCTGAGGTACCTAGGAACTTGAAACTCCATGAAGGTCCTTGTTTTAAATCGTGAGTATAAACTCCAGTCACCTCGATTGGACATTTCATAATACCCTGGACTCTACACGGATATAATGTAATTGAATTAACAGTCTCAATAAACTTTTGATCAGGTATGACTGAAAGCAAAAAAGCATTTGCAGCCTTTTGTGAGATCAATGTGAATTAAAGCAATGGACGACTACGCAGGACCCTTGTTTATCATGTGCTCCGACAAATCCCGACACTGATGAAGCTTTCGTAACGTCTCTGCACATAATCATCCCTCATTAAGGCAGGGACATATTTACATCTCTTCGCTCCTTCCTGCTTTCGAGACTGAGATTACGATCAGAGAGTTGTTTTGTTGGTATGGTCAGCCAGGGGCGACGAAACGGAGCAGAAAAAATAAAATAAAATAAACACCCAGCATGAGACGCCTGGTCAGCATCAGCTGTCATAGTCTACGCTGCGGGTTCTTCCTGTAGTACGCAGAGCCATGGAGACTGCAGGAACAGGAGGGAAAGCGAGCACAGCGACGCACACGTGATTAGTGCATCCTGTAGTAGACGTACAGATGCGAGGAAACAAGCAAAACATAAGTGAAAATAAGTGAGATGCTGATCGGTGATGCACTTTGATCCACGACGTGCCGGATAATAATCAGCATCTTGGCGTTTTAGTCCAGAACTGAATCTCTCAGAGATACAATGCGTGTTACAAAGGTGAGCGTCCTCAAAGGCCAGCGTGTAACTGGCGAAGCATCGCTTAAACACATCCTTGAGGCCTCGTTAGCAATCACGTGCAGCTGCCCTGCGCTCCACTCCATCTCCACATGGCACCTTTTGATGTGAGCCAAATGGTCTGGAACCGAATGTGCTTCATTAAGCTATATAAAGCAGAGTTCGCCATCTTTATTCATGTGCTGTCCGGGAGCATCGGCGAGAGAGAGCTGGATAATCCTGATTTTGGAATAATCAGAACAGTTTGAGAGGATTTTCTGCTAAGCATCGGCCACGTGACATTAAAACCATTAACGTTAAAACCTTTCCCCATGCCATCAAAGCAACTCTCACCCATTGATTCCTGACTACACAATATCTCTGAAGTTGTGATGTGGTATCTGGCACCGGGATGTTCGCAGAAGATCCTTTAGGTGATGCAAGGGACAAGGTGGAGTCCAAATATTCTGATACCTTTCCATCATGGCAAGCATTAACTTTCTTTTCTTCAGCATTCTACACCATATTACTTTGGAATTATAAGCTGTACAGATCAAAGGGTCATGAATGTCGCAAAATAATAGGGATGTGACTGAAGATATTAATAGATGAAATAATGTAGAATAAATTATTTAAGAATAAAAAAAAAAAATGTATGACATGTATTACACAAAGTTGGAAGCAGAGCATCGTCCAAAATGTCTTGGTATGCTGAAGCATTAGGATTGTCCTTCACTGGGGATAGGGGGCCTGATTGAACCACCCGAATTTAATAAATAAAAGGTTTGGATAAAAGCTTTTACATTTAGGCAGACGCTCTTATCCAGAGCGACTTACATTTTCATCTCATTACACATCTGAGCAGTTGAGGGTTAAGGGCCTTGC
>JAOVVA010000054.1:20722105-20753335 GCA_028565275.1 Leiocassis micropogon
GGGGGGGGTTAGGTGTCTCCCCTGGTGATGGCACGGGGCCTGGCATGGTCTGCCGTGGTGTGGGCACTGGGGCTGTGTCTGCCATAGTGCAAGAGCTTAGTATTTACCCTGGTGTAGGTGCTAGACATCTGTCCTAATGAAGTTTGGCCACCCTGTGAAACTGCCGTTTCAAGCACTTACTCGTTTTGGCCCTGATGCCTTTTTTGTTCAACATTTCTTTATGATTGAAAGCATTTTTTAGTCATCTACCCTGTGGTCTTCCAAGGTCTGTCAAGTTGTTTGACACAGTTAAGCTCACCAGTGTGATCGAGGTGATTAATAATGTTAACATTAAACCAAACAGTTGATTTTGGCACACCTTTTGTTTTGCCTTTTCCTCTGATTGATATTATTCTAATTGTCCTCCACGTGATGATCTGTTTACTTGCAGTGACACTTATTTGGTTTCATGTTTGAAAGACAAGAAACAAAAGAGTGCAGATACATTTCCCATATCCACAAAAAAAAGAAAAAGAAATCAAACAGCAACATTAAAGTTTTGTTTTTCATAAAATATAAGTCATGTTTTTTCATTTGTTACTGCGAGAGCAACCATCTAATAAAAGCATGGTTATCAAAACATAAAATAAATTCTGGAGATTCATTAATACTCATGCGTCAAAGGAGAGATTCTGCATTTTAATCGTATAGTAATTGAGTCTGCAAATTTTCCACAGTGCACCTGAAAGATTAAAAGAATATATTAACATTATTCATAAGAGTGATATTGCGTATTAAATATTAATTTTCGTTCAGTTGGATGATGTAGTCTGTCTCCGAGAAATATGTCCACAACCAAAAAGTCCATGCTCTTCCCAGTAACCCAGGAGCTTTTATACACCTGTTAGCTGAAGGGACGCAACATTGACCCTTTCACAGCTCGGGGCATTTATTTCAGTGAAAGGCTACCACCCGCACCTATGATTGATGGTAGAGTGTGCATGATGCTAAAACGATCTCTAAAAGCCCCTGTTGCTGCATTTATTTGGCTTAAGGTTTTGCATAGAAACTGGCATTAAAGTTAATGAAAAAAAAAAAGCCAGATGGAATTAGCCTTACCAAAATCTAATACTCCTGGCATTAGCACTTTTCTAATTGCCATGGCACAGCCTTTATCTGATCGCACCACATTTCATTACCACCTTTTCTACTCCTGAACCGAACTGCACCCTTTGAAATGCTGCGACCATTTTATAGCCATTGTGAGTTAGGCACACTGTACCTGCTCTGTGTTCCTCTCCGCATGATTCTCCCCAATGCTTGGCCTCAACATTTGTACACAGTGTTTAGTGATGTTAGTGTCTGTTTATTAGTCTGGCTCTACTCTGTCTCTACAGGATTTTGGCCGAAGCTCATCTGGCTACGAGGCCTAGCGTTTAGCAGCCGAGTGGAGATTGAGGCAGTGGTTTGTAGATCCAACCAGCAGACTTTCATATCATAAGCAAGCGGTGTTCAAGACGAATGCAGTGGGCAAACATGCACAAGGAGTGTTTAGGGTCTCTGGGGACCATTTTAAAATCTGACAAGATGATATCAAGCTGTATGTAGCAAACTGAACAGGAAACCCATCCCATTAGAACAAGTCATAATGAAAGGAAAGAACGGATACGGCACGGAGCTGGACGTTCTGGAGGGACACATGTGGTTTATTACATTTAGACTCGAGGCTTGGATCGGTCAAGAAGCTGGCCTAGTCCAAAAATACTGTAAATAAACAATTCAAAATCCTTTGCCACCACATAAATTGTGTTTTAATGGCAACATATATTTGCCTTTAACATTCATGCTTATAATTGAGTCAACATTCTGAGCGAGGCCAAAATACTGTACATACAGTAGCAATGAGTCACCAGTCACCACCCAGTACGAGATCACTATACCTACTGTAGTTGCTAATTAACACTGAGATTCTGTTTCACGATTTTGTAAATATCCCGATATGATATTACATTTTCTTTCAGATTTTGTTACAATTTAGGGACCTTTTTTTTTTTTTTTTTAGTTTTCTACTTTAGCTTTTTGTGTGCCAATGCTGCCTCGATCAGTTAAGGTTATGGGTTAGTAATAGGAAAGTTGGGGGTTTGCGCTCCTCAAAAAAAAAAAAAAAAAAAAAGGCAATAAAGCTATTTGCTTTTGCCAGCAATTCTTACTGATTTAACATTTTTAGCCCCAAAACCTAGGTTTTGAGCCACCCCTTATTTCTTCATATTAAATTTAATTATATAGTGTAGACTGAAATAAATGCGACCATTTTTTTTTTTACTGTGACAAGTGCTTAAAAATAAAAAATAAAAAATGTAACCTCAGCAGCGACCTCATTTCCCCTCTCATCTGATCCAACCACTCAGCATTCAGCATCACCAGTGTACTAATCACCTAACATCTGTCATCATCTGCATCTGTTTCTCACTGGTTTATGCCTTGTGTCAGAGGTTTTCCCTCAAGACTACATTAAAAAATACAAACATAATCTGATCCATTATGATAAACTATAATATCATTTACTATAGATAGATACAATTTTGAATTTTGTTCATTTGTATGCGAGTATCAAATTTACATCAGGGTTAAAGCAATTGCATACACATACTGTACATACTCGTAGTACATACATAATTTTATAACATAAATCAAACTATGTATAACATTATTAAAGCTTTCAAGATTTTATAGAAAAGGACAGAGCAGACTCTATCGGCTGAGTAGACCAAGGTCTTCTGGAGTGCAGGGAGAACTACTGAAGTCTTTTTTTTGACTCTGTGGTGGCCTCAGTCATCCTCTATGGAGTGGTTTTCTGGTGCAGCAGCATCTCTACTGCAGACAGGAAGAGACTGGACAAGCTGATAAAGGCAGCCAGCTCAGTTCTGGGGATTCCCCTGGACACTGTACAGGAGGTGGGAGAAAGGAGGATGATGGCTAAGCTATCATCATTGCTGGGGAATGACCCTCACTGTAACACGCACACCGTTATATACTGTTGATACAAAATACTGCTTTTACAATATCTTAAATTTTACAATATAGTAACAACAGTTACAATATCTTAAATATAGCAACAATATCTTAATATATTTACGATATCTTACATTTTTGTGCAATAAGACCTTTTTAAACTGTGCAATATTATATATTACCTAGTGCAATTTGACTGAAAGTGTAAATATTGTATTGTTTTTTTCTTTGCTCCTGTAACATAGAAATTTTTCCACTGTGGGACGAATAAATGTATATCTTATGTTATCTTATCTTAGGTTCATAATGGCGCATAATAATTTGCAGCAAATACCTAGTCATCTTGAGTCTAGCATGAAGAACAACAAACCTGCAATCCAATCCACTTACTACATGGACAGCGTAACTATCTACTTGTTTAGTGAGTCAGTGTTGAATAAGTGACCCCTGCAACTGATCCGATGTAAAACCTAAAAACAGATCAGCTCCCTGAAGACACTTGATCAAAGTCTGTTTTAGATCATGTTCCATTCAAGCCATAAGCTCAAGTTGCACTGAAGACACAAGACGACTGTACTAGCACCCTTAACAACCTACTGTATATTGAATACACGTAATCTACTCATACTGGTTAAAATCTTTTCAGAGAATCTGGTGTGTGCAAAACCTTGCTGAAGTGAACAGCTTTTATTTTCATGTGCAGAGGAGCAGGAGGCCTCATATGAAGCACGTGGGACAAAAACAAAAAATGTGCTTATGTGGCGCCGCACAATACGTTATGCATGCATAGCACATTCATTAATTCATCTTTAACAACTTTGTTTGACACTATGGCAGGCATGATTAAACTAATAATTTCAAATAAAATAATAATAATGAACCTACAGTAAAAAGTACTTGTTCTGAATAGGTTCATCTCCCTCTGCTGTAAATAGAAGAAAATTTATTTACTTTTACTACAAGTTTAATTATGCCTGATAAAATATTTGAAAAGGATTAAAATGCAAAGTGACAATGTGAACACATACAGCCTTATCTTATCTATATTTATCTTAAGAATGAAAAGTAATTGGATAATGCACTGCCCAGCCAAAAAAAAAAAAAAAAGAAAAAAAGTTGCACACCATTTCCTGTTGCTTTGATTACAACAGTGGCATGGTTTCAAAAAGCTTATGCAATGGTCACAACAATGATGTCTGTCCAGAAGCACCCTAATTTCTCTTCAAGACCTTTTATTGATGATGGGAGAGTCAGACCCCAGCAAAGATTCTCAATGGGGTTACGGTCTGGATCCATGTGCGACAAGGATACGTCATGCTTCCTGAACTCTGAGTTCTCTTCGCATTACGAGTGTGGAAATTCTCTGAAGTCCACTATTAAACATAGTTATGAGATCTACGGTTTGTTTGTTTTTTTTACACAATTCGATTTCACTACGCGTTTAAGTGATTTCCCATCATGCTCATTCAGGATGACCACATTTATTCCTCGATGATGATTCACCACCATTCTTTCAGGTTTTAATAATGAATTCAACAGTTCTTAACAGATATTTTACAGACATGTTTAAGAAAAGAGAAGCTAATTACTGCATCAGTTTGGGGGTAAATAACTTGTTGCCAGAGGGACCATATTAATCACTGCATCAACTGTCCAATAGAAGGCTTAGATAAATCCAAAAAATATATATATTAAATTCAAATATTTGCTTGGTTAAATCTGTGTGTGTATATCCATTCATTTTCTATAGCACTTATTCTGTACAGGGTCGTAGGAGGCCTGAAGCCTACTGTATTCCAGGAGACTTTGGGCATGAGAAAGGATTCACCTTGGACAGACTGAAAATCGACACACACTACGGGCGATTGAATGCCCATTAGCCTAATCTCAAAGTCTTTGGACTGTGGGAGGAAACCGGAGTACCCGGAGAAAACACACCAATCACCAGGCCCTGTACAGACTTAAAGAACTAGCCAGGTGATGAAAAAAAATACTTAAATTAAAAAAATAATAATCATAAATAAATTAATTAATAAATAAAGTAGGTAAACATACTTTACATCCCAAAAATATATGATGGCAAAATATTTTTTTTCTTTAGGTTTAATTAGACATCATTTTTTTTGAAGAAAGAGAAGAGAGAGATCTGACAGCTGAATAGGCACCAGTACGAAGTACAGTGTGACCCTATAGAAATCCAGTGAGATAAAGCTCCAAACCATTTCACAAGCAATTTATTCCTAAATGTTTACTTTTTTTTTTTTTTTTAGAAAATCATTTATCAATTAGCCTTTTTTTTTTTTTTTTTTTTTAAGCAGCCACATCCTTATTTAAACAGACCGACTGGACATCAAAAGCAAGGGTTGCACATCAATTTGTTGAAATTTGCACTTTAATTAAAGTCCCTCCTTAGAGATGAGATCAGCACCTCCTTCTAAGCGACAACAGGAGAGCGTTTGAAAGATCAGAGCCGCACATCTAAAAGCGGACCTGGCTCCCATCACTTGCTTTTACCTCATTTGTTGGTTTACAGTAAACGACATCGCTCCTGAGACGTGACTTGGCGCACTAATCCAGTGCTAATGGAGCGCAACAATGTGGATCCTTCCAGTACTTTGTGTCATATGATGCAAACAGCTAGCAGCTGTCAAAAACATGCTCGGCTGGCGAGGTTGAGATGAGGTCGGAAGTGCCATAAGCGTGTTTGGGTGTAGTATTACATTACATTACATTACACAATAAGCCAAATTTGGAGTTCACTGGATATAGTATGGTGATAATTCTTCGCACTAAGGTCACTTACAGTAATTTGCATCATTTGTTGTATTAACAAGAATAAACCATTAATACATGGTAGTAATGCAAGTAACAGTGATTTCGTGACTACGGTCACGTACCATGCACATTGACCTACTTTGTTAACATGACCTGGTGTATTAATGCCGATTGTTAACGTTAACTAATGCAGTAAAATGTAACTACAAATAACTACATAGTTTCTTCTTAAAAAAACAAAATGAATTGTTTACATGCAGTCCTGTTTTAACTTTGTTCTATACTTGATATTACCAAGAGTCCTCCACTTTCCACTGCTTTATAATGCAGTGTCAAACTGGGACTTTTGATTGCGCAGAATAACTGAACACCGTAATGAGAGTAACAACTACCATTTTTTCACCTCTATAAAATGCCCTGCTGCGCTTCTCCTAGCGTTTCACTTGTGCTTGGATAACATCAAGGTAGAAAGTTCTCTCAGTACACCGGTGCCTGCTTCACTGAAACTCCTTTAATGACCCAAACATGTGGATATGACTTAAAGCGAGGTCAGGACTATATGGGGGATGTGGCAATAACTCCCAGCCAAGTTCCTGTAATGTTGGTGAATGATTATGTGTACAGTTCGAACAGACGAACGCTCCTCTTCCGCATATTGGCAACAAGTGCTCAGGCGTTCTCGCCGAACGTTCACGAAAAAACTGCAGTGAGCTGTAAGACACCTCGGCCGGGATCGTCATTCATAGACGTACAGCCTCATTAAAAGCATTCACAGTACGGTGATGAGACTCTTAGCTGTGGTGTAAAAAAAAAAAAAAAAAAAGTTTTCTGTATATGTCAATTGGCTTTATGCATTCATTCAGGAGAAATTTGACCAGTTTGACTTAAACTCCTCTCATATATAATTGACATTTGTTTATAGATATTTTTTAGGTAACTAGTCCACGAGGTGTATTAATATATTAGACCTTTCTAATAATTATTACAATGTCTAAGATGAATGAATAAATAAATAAAAAAAAACGATCCACTTATTGATGCCGTCTAGTTTTTGTCCTGTTTTGTCCTGCTCTGTATTGTTTCCTGAGCTGAAACCGTTGCTAGAGTCTGATATTAATCCCTCGGTCAGGCCTGGAAAATATCTGTCTGTCTGAACATCCTTATGAAGAAGTCATTATACAGTAGAGGTTGTACAGACTAAACAAAGAACGAGCCAGGCGATGGAAAAAAACAATATAGGTAGGTAAATGTACTTTAAGTCCAAAATATATATGATGCCACAATGTTATTTTAATTTTTTTTAGGTTAAATTAGACAATCACCAGCACTCCGTTCTAAAGGATTTATGACAAATCTCATGTAGTTTCTTGTCTTCCTTTAAAGCCAAATCCAATGTTGAAACTTGCCCTGTGTGAAAGAGCCACCCTTCAGTGCCACCAGTATTCAGGTCAATTTCCAACTCCATTTAGCTAGAGAGGAACTGACAGAATTGGACAGAAACTGGACTCTGAGGTTGAAATTAAACATGGCAGTTTAACTTCTGGGTTACGGTCAGCCTGGAAAAACCTCGCCACTGCTGCGACAGCTTCCTCCATCCAAGGAAAGCTGCTCATTAAGCTATAAGAAGAGCTCTGTTGATGGACAGAAGTTTCCATGCTGTGAGCTCTCAGTTTCAAAATCAACAATTACAGCTGAGTCACCTCGCCCACCTGAGTGCATTATTCTGAGGACATTTCTCATGAATGAAGGCGTAAAAACCGACAGCAGACAAGCGCATAGGACATTGATGAGGCTCTTCACTGCGCTAAAACATTTGAAATGTTGAAGAAGGCTGTGCTCGTATGAATGTAGTGGGCTCAGAATCACCTCGGCTGGGATCGGTCAGTCATTTCCCTAGAACATTCAGCCAGTGGAACGCTCGATACCTGGACATTGACACATTCCATGTGGACAGACACGTGTCTGTAGGAACTGTATATAATTGTTCATGAGGAGTAATCACCACATCCAATATACAGTCCTGACCTCACTCCAAGCCATTTCCACATGTGTGGGCCATTAAAGGAGTTCCTGGGAGGCCGGGGTTTCAGATTTGAACCAGCCAGTCCGATCATGGTTTCTTTCTTTCTTTCTTTTTTAACGTAATGCCAGCTTCTACAGATATATTCATAGTGAGAGTCAAGTTTTTGTTATTCAATATTAAAACCGGATAAGTTGTTTAAAATTAATTATTTCTAAGAACTTTAAAACTTAATTTGTATTTACCTGTTAAAAAAAACTTTTTAAAAAAGTGTCAACAAAATAAAACGGGTTTCTTACAGGAATAAAAGAATTACAGTCAAATTAAATACGTTTGATAGACAGAAGGGTTCAACACGATAAAAACTGTGGTAAATTTCCTCTAGACAATAAAAAAAATTTTTTAAAAATAATTGTGCGTAGCTTAAGAGTGTCCTATACTGCATCTTGTATTAATGATCTGATCCCAACAATTATTAGAAGGAAATGCATGCTTTGTTCCAACATCAGGATTCATTTCATGTAGTTTGTTATTTAGACATTGGTGATCATGGTTCCAGCATAATGAGAACATTTTCTACCTTCTAAGCACTAATAAAACACCGACATAAGTGCCTTAGGGTAGCAGATTATAATATAGAGAAATGAAGGTAGTTTTTAACTCTCATGAGTATGTTCTGTTATTCTGCACAATCAAAAGTACTTGTTTGACTTGAACGACCATCAAAAGAGTGATATGATAGCTTGCTTTCCATTTTGTACATGTATTGCATTTTCTCACTTCAAACGTCATACATGCATGTTAACGTTGTAACATGCATCTTAGATATGCATAACATACTGGAAAATATAAGGCTCGTCATCAGCGAGGTTATCGGTCTAACTGGCTCAATCGTTCATTTTGAACATTATGGAGCTCCACAAGAGTATTTAACAGGAATAAATTGTAGTCATTTCTGGCATGGGACTGCCATAAAAAAAATAATAAAAAAAAAAATCACAGGTGGTCAGTGCCAGGAACTGAAACTCAATAAGGTTCAAATATTAAGTACAATATTAGCTACATGTTCTTAGTGACTGTGAAAACAAGAACGTTAGGCATTCCCGTCAAAGCACTGGCATTCGGACGATGATCATGAGCCAATTTTTAGCCACAGATCAACCTCCACAGCTGCAGCTATGCAGAAGGTGCTCTGATAGGTTTGTCTCTAACTTCTTATACAGCGGTATTGCCTCTGACGTCTTATACAGCGTAAGCTCATAGCGAAGTCTGTGGAAGTAGTTAAATGCAAACATGGATGATGTAGTGACAAGTCCAACTCCAAAAATGTTGAACGCATCTGGTCCATGCATGTTGAATTCATTCTTTTTTTTTTTTTTTTCTAAATGAAAACTAAATAACAGGATGTCCAAAATTGTTTCTTGTATTCCTCGCCTATTTTTCCATTAGATCATATCATATTTTGGAGGTACAATTAATGAGTAGTCTTGTGCAATTACTCGCTAAATCGCAAAAAGGGCAAATGGATAAATAAAAGTTGTTTTGTAACATCTTTCAGGAAAACAGAATACGGTTTCAAAGTAGACATCTGAACCAAGAACATAATGTAGAAGATCCTACTTGTGCTTCCATGCTTTCGCAAATAAAATCTATTATTTTCTTCACTACTGTACAAAAAAACGTACTGGCAAAAAAAAAAAAAAAAAAAAAAAAAAGATTTTCATTTAGTCTTCACCTTTAGCTTTGGTTACAGCACACAATGTGGTGGCCAGTTCATGTGTTCCTCATGATTCCTCATGCTCCCACAAGAACCCACAACTTTCACAATTTGAGTCCTGGAATGTGCCTGTGCCATCAGGGAAGAAAACCTCCATAGATGTGATAACATGGCCATTCAGGTCATCAGCTGAGTTCATTTTATTGCCACATAACGTTGTTGAGTCTAGATCTGACCAACTTAAGCAATCCCAGATGATAACACTGCCTCTAGAGACTCGTACAGTGGGCACTATGTGTATGAGGGTCGCTTCATGCGCTTCCCTTCTTCCTTGTACATCGCTCTGGAATAGGGTCAATCTGGACTCATCAGACCACATGACCTTTTTCCATTGCATCAATTCCAATCTTAATGCCTTTTTAGAAAATTCAACCTATTTTCTCTTATTTGTCTCAACTAACCTGAAAACAATTAAATTCTTAACCCATTTCCAGTAATTACAAATCTCTTTAATTGTTTGGTTTGCTTGATTCAGCCCAATAATTTGACCCTTCTGAAACGGCAATGTTTTTTTGTTTTTTTTTGGACAGGCATTGTACTTTGGTGTGTGCAAGAAGCAAGAGAAGTTAAAATACCAAAACACTCCCATTTTTCCTCTATTTCATCCTGACTTAAAACAGATGAACAGAATGTGCATGAACAGCACCGAGATGCAGAACATAGCACAGATTTTGAGGATGTTTTTCTGCTAGAATCTTGCTGAATGTGACATCAATGCGAGCTGTTGTGCAATCACTGCTCAAGGACTTTCAGTATTCAAGGTCTGCAGTTATGTATTTTTTTTTGCCATTATGCTTGGTCACTTACTGTACCTAGTCCACACTCTGGATAATAGAACATGGTTGTGCACATGGCCCTTTTGAAGCATTCTCTCTTTAAGACTACCATATAGGGAACCACATAGCTCGCTTTCTCACTAATAATGTAATGCATGGTCTATGTATATAGCACATGATGCTAGAAGCCACAGTATGATGCAATCATTTAAGTTTTACTGAAAATGTCAAAATAAATATATTACAGCTCATGTCTTAAGGCCATATCGAAGATATTCAAAGGAATCAATCAATGGTACCCATTAGCTGAGAAATGGGACCAAAGGAAATGCTGGTTAACAGTTTACTTGCTTTCATTATTTTCCAAATATAGTCAAGATAAGAGTTTAAAACAGGGCTGCTGGGCCCTAAAGCAAGGCCCTTCACCATCAGCTGCTCATATGAATAAAGGAGATGAATGCAAGTTGATCTGGAATACCATAAATGTAAACGTAGAGCCAAAAACAAACAAATGACATAAAGAAAAGAGAAACAATTGTGATCAGTGATCGGTCACTGGGGATGACTATTAAGCCACTGGGAACAATACTAATCAGCTTTACACACTGGTTATGAGTCAACAGAACCGTCACTGCTGTTTGGTCAAGAAGTCTATAAAATTCTTACAGAAAAACTGGAAACACTGAACATGCATAGAAGCCTAGTGTAGCCTATTTTCGCTACAGTCGATTTAAGACATCATTGTGCTGTAGACTGTTCAATAGAAACTAGACAGTCGATCAGAGAACATGCCCAGTTCCACTCAAAAACGGACCCGTCATGAACCCCTTCCATGTCCGTGCATAAAGTTTCTGCTGTCATGGGTCATCACGTGGTGCAACATGAAGTCAGACAGAGTTTATTTTGCAGTATATATTTGGCGGAAGCACTTCAATGGCTTAAATGTCCACAAATTGTTGCAAAAATACATATAAAAGGGATTCCCTTTCTATACACATGATTTTAGGTTTGTATAACAAGAATTGTAAATGTCCAACAAATAAATGCCATGAGTTCTACACACTAGGAGTGAGTATACATTCAAATACCAAGTTATTGAATACTGCTATTTCGTCATAAAATTTATTCAAAAAGTTTTAACCTCACAGGAAATCAGTAAAAATTTATGAAAAAGAAAGCCAGATGGGGTAGGTTTTAATATAGAGAATAAGGTTTATACCTCTCAAACAGACAACAGCAGTTGCCCAGATAAGAATCTCATTGAACAAAAGAGAGATCATGTCCAGCAATGTCCAATAAAACCTTAGGATGCGTTCATGCTTACCTATTTTGGTGCGATATTGGACTTCAGTTTGGCCCATTTTGACATGCATACTCACACATTACAACACACTTAGCACTACTCGACACTGTATTATACCGTTACTGAAGAGAATTAATTTAGAATTGCTTTATCCAGTTTGAACCCCAATGATACAACATGCACCAATGGCCAGACATCAAAGAGAGTGGAACTGGCCATGACTTCTAGATGCTCAGAGTGTGTTATGCTGTTACTAACCGCAGCTCTAAAACATGTGGTGGCTGGCTTCACATGTCAGGAAGGAAGCACATGCTAACCCTAAGACTCTCTGATGGGTGGAAATTAGCAAATAAAAACTCAAAGAGTTTTAAATGAAGCATGCAGGTGGGATGCCATCGATCATGGACAAAGGTGATCAGTCAATTAGATGTTAGGAAGTTCACTTTAGGTGATGTAATTGGCTTTTGAGTTGTATAACCAGACGCTGTGATAAGCCGCTGCATTTGTCACCAAGAACCGGGAAATTGTTCGCCCCTGTTGGGAGCCGATGAATTTGAATCACAAAGAGACAGCAAAAGTGGCCACTAACACAGACAAGGGACATGAAGACGTGAAGACAGGCACTACATCTTTTTGATCTCCAGCATTCAGCGTTATCTTTCATCTTCTACATACATGAACCTGCTGATGCTAACAATTGCTTAGTGTCTCCATGACAGCCAAATTGGCCAAGCTCTTTAAGAATTGTACTACTCTCCGTCCTGGCAGTCGCTGAATCCCAGCTAGGGACGGCGTCTTCGGCATCTTTGTGATTCGAATTCGGTGTTTGTGTGTCAGATTGCACTGCTGCAGTAGAAATATCAAGCTGACATTCTGTAAAGCTATTGCTGTGCACTCAGTATTAATGTTCATTTTTCTATATTACAGGCACCAACAGAAGGAAAATTTAATTGCAGGGGAAATCCGATATTTGATTACACCATATTAATGACACTTTTTTTTCCTCCTCATAACGGTTAACTCAACATCTGTCCAGTAAATGGACCAGGAGGCGCATCCCTAATCACACACCAGGGCTTTCAAAACAGAAAGGCCATCCAAAGTCATATTCTAATCCAAATCCTTTACATGGTCAATTCTGACTGTCTCGTCATAGTTCGAACGCCTGGGCTTTTTCAGAACTGACTAAACACTTTGCACGCACGCCAGCGCTGGCCTCAGCCACACACAGTTCGTTCTGTTCAAAACATCCTGATGGTCCCATATCTCCGCTGATCAAGATGGCCTTATTACAGGGAAGAATGTAAAGTTTTTGGGAAAAGCTCTTGAACAAGTTGTGGGTGTGGTATACATGAATATCTTGCTAACAGAAAAACCGGAGTGCATTTTTCCAAAAAAAAAAAAAAAAAAAAAAAAAAGCGCACAGCAGATTTTATGAAATATGCTAACAGGAACACAATTGTGGCAATGAAACCCTGCACCTGTGACTTAAAAGGCTACAGTATAGAAAGGATCGTCTCTTAGCGAGTCTTGTAGTGATCATCATTTTGACAAAATTCCAAGTCCAAGTCTCACATTTATATAGCATGTTTACTAGAGATATGGAAAAACTGATTCAGTGAAGTATCTTGATTCTTTTGTGCGACAATCTAAAGGATCGCCAAACTGACCCCAAAATTTATTTCTATTAAATTATTAATTAATTTTATTTTATAAGCTTGCATTTGAGCTGGTAAAAAAAAAAAATGGAGCAGGTCCTCTATAATCCTACAGGTGGTGCACTCTAAACTATTCACACATTGGCAGGCAGCACAGCATCCTATGTGATTGAAGCGAATTATGGCCTGCGTTTGTTTAGAACTGTAACAAAATCTGTATTTAAAAAAAATAATAATTAAATAAAATAATGTAGCTTTGAATCAGGGTATTTAGGATTCTGTAATACCTACAGAATCAGAAACCTGAATCACCACTTAACCATCACGATAATTTCGTATTGGGTGTTCCCTGGTGATTCCCTTCCCTAATGGTTACGCAAGTGTAAAACACTACACAAAGAATAATCACAAAAACACAGAAGAACCCGAAGACAAATTGGCACAGTACACGATCACTTATTAAAAGAGTTCTAAATGTTTTTGTAAAAAAATTTAAATGCAAAAATTATAATAATAAAAAAAAAAAAAAAAACATGTTGCAGGGTTTTACAAGGAACCTTAAAGACTTCTGCCAGAGGGACAAACTGAAGAATGCATTTTGATCGATTTTAAACAGTTCACAAAAGTAGTAGGGATGGGAATCAAGAGGGATGCCTGATACGATATCATCACGACACCAAAGTGCCGATTCAATTTGTATTGCGTTTCTGGTAGTATCACAATTTTATAAATATAATGATTGAATATTAAATCTGATTTTTGTGTTTTTTTTCCCCCCCAATTGCAAAAATGTAAAAAAAAATAAAAAAAAACATTACATCGATTTTGGAGTCAGCGGCGCAATACAAGAATGGCCACAAAACAAATAATTGTAATACATAACTGAATGTATTGAAAACAAAATGACAAATGCAGTCCATAAGCAGACGTTCTTGTATCTAATCTTAGAAATTTTAATTTATAGATTTGTTTTAAAGCAATTTGGCAACAAACCACCTGAAAGAAGCGTTCTGCCCTACATTCTTGTCCAGTGCACCTGACATAAGGACCAGAGCTAACCCCTGCAAGATAAACGTTTGGGACTGGCACCTACAGTACTGTCCTTGACGGACCAAACGCACAATAAAACCGGCTGTTGTGCGAATGCTTCCTAACAACCTGGAGACGCAAAAACCTAGAAAATTCCTGCTGTGTGACTGTGAGCAGAGTTAAACAACAAGAAGGGCAACAATGCAAGTGCTTGTTCCCACAATTCAAGCAAGTCACTAGGGGACTTTAAACTGGTGGGTGAACAGCACATGTAACAATCATTGCTGAAAGTGGCCCATTTCTTTCTCAGTCAGACAAAACATGATAAAGACTCATGCCCACCCTTATGTTCAAGTTATAACATACATAGTGTAATTGGAAGGTATTTCAAAAGCCTGGGCATTGACATGTACTTTATAAAAAAATTAAAATAAAAACTTTACATACATATCTCTTACTATAACAACATGGAAGCAAAATGCTTTCCCAAGAGTTATTATTATTACAAAGTTAAAAAGCACTGGTCCACATGCTACATTTTTGTCCCTTGTTTCTAAAAAAAAAAAAAAAAAAAAAATGAAATAAACTTTACTCACAAAACTAGGCTTGGTCTTTTGTCATCAGAATCGCCTGCAAATCCCAACTCGCAACCTTTTCAACAAACAGGATCCGTCGGCTTTAATTGCATAAAACAGTCACATGCGTGATTAGCCGCTGCAGCAGAGAAGGAAAGGTTCAGAGCTGATGCTTAGAGAGAGCTGCAGTACTGCTTTGAGAGCACACATACACACAACCACGCACGCACGCGCACACACACACACACACACATACACACACACACACATACACAGGTTCCTAATCTCCTGTTGAATTTCACATGGGGCCGTCCCACTAGCGCGACAGAGCGAATGTACACACTCCACCGCCTGGCTTGGAAAGTAAAACTAAAGGAAGGCTCAGAAAGCACACATATCTTGCTTGTGATGCTCACACTTGGAAAAGTCAAGAAGGCCATGGGAAAACAAAACAAAAACAGTGCTGCAAGAGAGTGGGGGGAAAAAAACAGATACAGAGTTTAGTTCGGAGGAATCCGAGGGTGGAAGGTTGAGCCAAGAGTGATGGAGCAAACCTGGAACCTATTAGAGGAGAAAGTGTGAGGGCAAGTGCAGGAGATGGATGGAGAAACTGCTCTCTCATGACGTCACACTCCACTCCCCAGCCCTTTATACTCGAAAACTGAACATGTATTAGACAAGCTTGATCAGATAGAGATGTACATCAGAAAAGTAGAAAAAGTACTATGATTGATACAAACAAACATGACAAAACTTACGTTTTAATCAGGCCTGAAATTTAAAATGAGACTCAACAACGTTCCAAACTCACAAAACAAAAAAAAACATTATTATTATGATTATTATTATTATTATTAGCTATACTTAATGTTATACTTATACTTAGTTATTGCTATACTTACTATGGTTGGCCATTGATATATCGATATACAGGCAAAAAAACTGCAGTATAAAGTTCAGTGGTATAGTTTCGTAGTGTTCCTCCTCTAGAAGTGAAGATATGTCAATTGCAGAGACCAGGGGAGTAAAACAGAGGAGGGACTTAGGGGAGCTCTTAATCTAGCTTTTGGGCAGGCTCCCCTTATTTGGCTATGAGGCAATCATACAAGAGAGATGCAATCTTGCCCAGCTTAAAGTCTGGCCCCACTGTGGCCTTTTCATTTTCACATCCATCTAATGTTATCAACGACTAGCTTTAAACCTACTCAAACATAGCCAAACAATTTCGGCCACAAGAACTTTCCTTAAACCTAAAGAAGTGCCCCAAAAAAAAACAAAAAAAAAAAAACCTCTCTGAACATGAGTGTTAGGTTTCAGAAGCCAGACCTCTGGTAATAAGCCTGACTGTATTTAAATCCAAGACAAATAAACCATTCTTCTTATGTGCACGGACTGCATGGTTAATTGCCTTATGTGGACATTAATTCGTCCTTTATTATAGCTTAATTAGGGGATTAGACAGCTGAGAATACCAGCCAAAGAGAGTGCAGCTTGATCCTCATCATTAGCCATGTCAATCTTTGCTGTTGTCATGGCAGCCATAAGTAACCTCACAACAAGAAAACAATCACTAATAATCATGGGTTACTAAACAATATTAGATTTTTCAATATAAGTATAATGTCCTGATTAAATCAAGAATATATAGGTTTGCCCCATCACACAGCAGCTTCCAGGCCAGATTAAGGTAGCCTACTTTATAAGTCCAAAATACATTAAGAACTCAAAAACACAAGAGAAAATGTAGTTACAAAATGAAATTTTATCCACGTAAAAATCTCTATGTATATGAAAACATACGCAAAAAATTTTGTCTTGTGGAAATTTTTACATTTTAAAAAATTTAATTCAAAGTGAAACTCACTTTAAAACAAAGTGAAACATATATTAGATTTATTACAAGTAAAGTGAAATTTCGTCATCAAAATCATCAACACCCTCCACAAGGAGGGTAAGCCACAGAAAGTCTTCACTGAAAGGGCTGGCTGTTCACAGGGCTGTATCGAAGCATGTTCACAGAAAATTGATTGAAAGGGACAATGTGGTAGGAGGGAAAAGAAAAAGTATAAAAGCAGACTGCAGTTGACAGAAGATCATCGAGCAAAACCAGCTCAAGAACTTGGGAGAGCTTCACAAATAGAGCAATGAGGCCAGAGTCAGTGCATCAAGAGCCACCATGCACAGATGTTTTCAGGAAATGGGTTACTCCTATTCGAATTCCTAGTTTCAAGCAACTGCTGATTCAGAGACATCAGTAGTGTCTCACCTGGGTTAAGGAGGAAAAAAAAAAAAAAAAAAAAAGAGTAAAGAAAAAAAAGTGGATTCTTGCTCAGTGGTCCAAAGTCCTCTTTACAGATGAAAAGTGAGTTTTTGCATTTCATTTGAAAATGAAGGTCAGAATCCAAGTTGTTTGAAGTCCAGCATGAAGTTTACACAGTCTGTGATCATTTGATGTGCCACGTTATCGGCTGGTGTTGTTCCACTGCGTTTCATCATGCTTCTGTTTGCTGTCGAGCTTTATGGAGATGCCAATTTCCTTCAATCAGCATAAATTAGCACCGGACCACAATGCCAGTGCCAACTACCACTAACTGGTTGGCTGACCATGATATTACTGGGCTTGACTAGACAGTCAAAGCCCATAGAGAATCGAAGGCCTATTGACAAGAGTACGAAAAGAGAACACTCAAACCGAAAAAATAGACTAGCTGCGGGCTGTTATAAAAACAACTTGGTCTTCAATAACACCTCAGCAGTGCCACAGTCTGATCGCCAACATGCCATGTCACACTGTGCCAGTACTTTGTGCCCAAAAAAATCCTCAACCAAGTACTGAGTACATAAATGAACATACTTTCCAGTGGTTGGACATTTCTGTATTGTAAATCTTTTAATTGATTTTAGGAAATAAAATATTTGAAGATACTGCAAATCAGCCATAGTCATCAAAATGAAAAACAGGCTGAAAATATTTCACTTGACTAGTAGAAAATATAAGAGTTTCACATTTTGAATTAAATCACATTCGTCTAAGATATTCAAAATTTCATGGTGCCCTGTACATTAATCATTTGTATAGATTTTAGATTGTATAGAGTTGTATATTTACTATTTGCAACAAAAAAAATGCCTTGTGCACATGTCTAGTGTAGTCCTTCTTGATAAATACACCTAAAATACAGTAAGTCCCCAACTTGCGAGCGTTCGAGTTACGAATTTCCTCAGATTTGAACAAACCGTGATTTTACGAACTTTCCCCCTCCCAGGAGACCTAGACCACGAGGTGGGGAACACCATGGATAAGTTGCCAATATATCGCATTGCGTGCACACACACACACACACACACACAAAGCAATTTGGGAATGCCAAATAACCTAATCTGCATGTCTTTGAACTATGGGAGGAAACCGGAGTACCCGGAGAAAACCCACCAAGCACATGGAGAACATACAAACTCCACACACACAGACTCAAGGTGGGAATTAAACCTCGACCCTGGAGGAGCAAATCCACACTTCTAATCACCATGAAACCCACATGAAATCATACTTGCTGAAAAGCAAAATCACAAGATCAGACTAGGTCATAGCACAGTAATATGTCGAACAACTACTTTAATACTAGTTCAAATTACTGTCTCAACGACCATGTTTCCTGCAGGTTCTCCATTAACGTGTTCCTAAGACGGGTCTTGGCTCCATTGCCTCAGGATTAATACAAAAGAATGAATTAACGTTAAAAATGCCCTTGCTAGTAAGACAATAGTGAAAGAAGGAAAAAAAAAAGAAAAAAAAGAATGCAAAGCAACAAAACAGTCCTGAAGAGGTCAGGAAAATGTACTATGGACCATCATTCGATGCAGTGTGGAACCTGCAAACCTCAATCTTCCATGAAAACATCCATCATATAATCAAATATTAGAACTCTGTAATACGGACAAGTAAAATGTTCATCTCTGAGAATATAAGGTTCACAAAGGGCACTCCCCCCCCCCCCCCACCCCCCTGCTCTGTACTTGTGCTTAGAATCCTCGACCCTCCGATATTGTACCACACTGTCCCCTAGTGGGACAACAAAAGACCTGAAGCTTAAATGCACCAAAGTATTGCAAGTATTGTGTATTTGGGGGATAGAGAGGAGAAAAAGAAAAAAAGAAGAAAAAAAAACAGCACAGTGTCCCTCGCACCTTCAATCACTTGAAAGTGATTTGTTCCCTCTGATCACAATCTTTTTCCCAAGCATAAGAAAAAAGCCCATTGGCATTAAAATCAACGTGTACCCTAATGACATTTTAACTTCTGTTCTAGGAAAGACTATGTGAATCTCCAAAGCAGTACAAGACTAAAAACCTCATGACAGCAGCGCTAACTGTATTTTAAAAAGAACAGATCCCCCACCCCTACCCCTACCCACACACACTACAAACTATTCCTAATAACGATGCCTACCTTATACGGACTCCTCACAACAAATATATCAGCAAATATAACGCTGATGGGAGAAGAGCTACAAGAGCTGCAAGCAGTGGCAAACACACATTCATATGAAGTGATAACATAAGTTGCACTGACAGTTTTCATATATAAGGAAAACACATGCTGCTTATTCATCGAAAAAGTATCATTAGTATTTTGAGAATGTCGACTCGACAGCATTAATCACCTAATGTGGTTATAATCCATAGTTCTCCACCCTTACACTGCATTGTACTTGTCAAATCTATACACGTACATACTGTACACACACAACTACACAATATTATATATACACATGAGAATTCTTTTAAACCAACCCCTCTCTTATTATGCTCCGCTAAGTGCCATTTACTGTATATGAACATATGGAATATAGCACATACAGTACGTACTGTATCAAGGCTTCAAATCACAGCACAAAACAGCAAGAAAGGATGTACAGATAGATTAGATCTTTAAAGGCTGTATTGCTTCAAAGAGTATCAAGTATCAACATCTACTGTCATTAAAATCACATTATAGACATAGTATATTGCACATGTGCCAATCATTGGACATTAAGCTATTCAGCAGTATAGTAACTAACCCTGTTACATGCAGGAAAAGGCTTCCCGGATAAGCATCATGCCGTTCTAAAGCAGCTTAATGACAGCTTCCTGCAAGTTATTTTTCTTTTTCTTTTTTTTTAATCTGAAGAAGAATTGCATTTCTCCTTCTCACAGAGTGCCATCTTATAATTTTGGCTACTACACAAAAGGTTTAAACTAGAAAGCTTTTTGCATTGCATCAGTACATAATATTAATCTCTTATTTCTTATACACCATTCGGTCATTCTGCGAGTTCTTTTCGTCCGTGTTGTACAGCTGTCTGCTTCTCCCATATTTGACAAAGACACTATGAATTTAAATATTAATTGTTATAATAGTGAATGCAACTTAAGATAATACTAATAACAGCTTTAGGGTCACAGTAGACCCCAAGCCTATCCTTGGGAACAAGGTGAGAAAATTCTGCCCACACAGGACCTCAGTGCGCTTATAAGGCACCACACAAAAACAAGGGTGGAGTCTGCCAGTCCACCTAGCTGAGCTGCATGTTTTTTTTTGGACAGTGGGAGTAAACCCAAGAACCTGAAGGTACCCCACATGGGAAGAACATGAAATTAAACTCAAAATTGATATAATGGTGCTGACACCACAGTAACCAAACCATACACTTTACAATATGGTCATCTTTTATGGAATTTAACCATGGCTATGTAGTACATGTCATTCTGCGACACAGAATTAATCTTTACATTAAAAAGATCATTCATCATTCCTTATTCTTGATGCACCAGAAGAAGACATTGTTGTGAAACACTAGACATGACACCGGATATCCTTGACCTCCTTCAAGCCAAAGGAATCTGAAAAACGTCCAACTGTGTAGACAGATCACATATTTGGAATACCAACAATTCATGAGAAGCTTTTAGAAGTGGGACAGGATAATGCATTTGCCCATGTGATCACAAGAGGGCAGAACTGAGCAGCATTCAGGATTAATCATTCGATTTATTCACTATACAGTTCTCTCCATAATGTTAACTCCAAGTCAGGTGAAAATAATCTAAGAAGCCAAAATATTCATTAACGTATGATTGAATCAGAAGTAACCTTATAAATGTCCACTTGGTAAGGTTAAAATGTTGATCAGTGTCTAGTAAAATGTTTTTAGGAGCATAGATTGAATAAACATATAATGCTGTCATATTCTGGTAGGATATAGCGCTTGTTGTGCAACTTGGACATCAAATGACATTGTGTGACATATTTAACCATGGGCTTGCCCATAGTAATCAAAGTTTATATGGCTTTTTTTAAATATGTCTGTTCATATATCTTCCTTGGATGTCAAGGACATGAAGGACTAACGAGTAGTTGTACAACAATGATTATACAACAGTTAGTTCCGACCAAGCAATCTGAGCGAGAGGCACAATCAGATTGCTTGGTCGGTTATAATGGACAGTAACACACCTGGGATATCTAACCATATGCATCACGCCGTGGCCCAGGTGCTCTAATAACTGTTAATTACACTCACTGATGATCTAAGCATGGGGGATAGTAGGTCGCTACGGTCCACCATACTAAGAAGAGAGCAGCTGCCGGCTGAAAACCACACTGTAAACTAGTCGCAGAAGCACTTTCAGCAAGAAAACACATCTGATAACATTGTGTCATCTTATACAACTCCTTAATAATTGCTTCAAAGTCATTCCGAAACGCATTTGAACTGTGTGTGCTTTCATTGACGCTAAAAAGCGAACTAGTTCCTAACACATGGCTGGATTCCAAATCACTCTCTAACCACTGATCAAGGGCCCAACTTGTTGTGTGCGACAATGGATTGTAGTCAGTCAGACTGAGATCTAGAGAGTTTGAAGGCTGGACCAACAACTTCAAACTCTTTATGTCAATGTTTTTTATTGTTTTTAACATTACATATTAATACTGAAGACAGTGAAATTATGACAAAAATATGGAATTATGTAGTCACCAAAAATGTTGCTGTCACCTCTCGCAGCCGAAGGCCTAGAAAGAGCTGATTGGCCGAGCTCTCTCAGAGGAGCGGGATGAGGGGTACTTAGTGCTCCCACATCAGTCACGGCTCTACAGCCAATTAGGGGCGTCTGTGAGCGCATGCAAGCGGAAGGAGCGGATAGCGCTGTCCTCCGAGTGCATTATGCTGCCCCCCCAACAGTGTGTAAGCGAGCAGCTGATGCGGTTGGCTGGCGTCACGTGGTTCGTAGGAAACGCGCAATACTCTTCGGCCCTCCCGAGTGACTAGTAGTAGTAGCAGCCTTATTGTGGGAGCCCCCTAGTGACGGGGAGCAATTGGATACTACTAAATTAGGGAGAAAATTAGGGGGAAAAAAAAAAAAAAAGTGTGTTTGGGTTCATTGTCCTATTTGAAAACAAATGGATAGTCAGACTAAATGCAAACCAGATAGCATGGCATGTCTTGGCTGCGGTAGCCATGCTGGTTAAATGCTGGTCAATTTTGTCACCAACTGAGTCAAAGCAAAGCACCCGCACACCATCATACCTTCTCCTTCATGCTTCACAGTGGACCCCACACATTAAGAAACAGTCCATTTACCCTCTCTGCATCTAACAAAGACAACAGTTAGAACCAAAAATCTAAAATTTGGACTAATCAGACCAAAAGCACAATTTTCCACTGATCTAATGTTCATCTCTTGTGTTTCTTGGCCCAAGCAAGTCTCGTCTGCTTGTTGTTTTTCTCCCCAAGTAATGGTTTCTTTGCCACAATTCAGCCATGAATGCCTGACTCACACGGTCTCCTCTGAACAGTGGATGTTGAAATATGCCTGCTGCTTGAACTCCAAGAAGTATTTATGTGAACTCTAATCCGAGGTGCTATAAAGCTGCATTTTCGAAGGCTGCTCATTCTAATAAACGTATCCTCTGTAGCAGAGGTAGCCCTTGGTCTTCCATTCATGGGACAGGATGGTCCTTCTGAGAGTCAGTTTCATCATAGTGTTGGTTTTTTGGTTTTGGTGACTGCACTTGGTTCAACTTTAAACATTCAAAGTTCTTGAGATTTTTCGGATGAACTGACCTTCAGGTAAATGATGGACGGTCTTTTCTCTTTATTTAGCCGAGTGTTTCTTGCCATAATATGGATTTGTACAGTAGTTGTTGTAGCACTAATAGGGCTAATGACTATGTAAAAGACAACTGATGATCTGAAACGCATTAAGAAGGCAAGAAAAGTCACAAATGAACTCCTGAAAAAGCGTATCTATAAATTCAGAGGTAAATGAGAGAATGCGATTAGTGTGCCAAGCTGTCAACAAAGCTAAATGTTTCTAGTTTGGATAATCTACAGACATATTCGGAGTTGTTTAACACACTTTAATTTTGTTTACTACTATACAACTCTATGTTATTTTATAGTTTGGATGGCTTCAGTATTAATGTACAATGTTAAATAAGGAAAATAGGGGAAAAGTGCGTCCAAACTTTAGACTGATGCATGCATGCGCACCTTACGGTCACATCCATTCCAAGACTATGGGCATTAACACAGATACCCATGGTCACATGGTCACCCTCTGTGTTATAATGACCTCCACTCATCTGGAATGCTTAGCACAAGGTTTTGTATGGGGATTTGTTCTCATTCAGCAACAGGGGAATTAGTGAAGTGAGGCACTGATGTCAAGCCAGAAGGCCTGCTGCACAGTCAGCACTCCAATTCATTAAAAAGGTGATGTCTTTCTGGACCTCAGACTGTGCACAAAGGCACTGTCATGCTGAAACAGATTTGGGCCCTTTCATTCCAGTGAAGTTTAATCTTACTGCTACAGCAGACAAAGTCATTTTATACGATTATAAAATAAAGTGCACTTTGAACTGTAACAGTTTGAGGTAGAACTATATACACGAGTTTGATGGTCAGTTGTCCAGACATTGCATTTGCATTATACACAATATCAGCTGCACTGCACTTTAACAAACACTGGTTCAAACATCAAGAGAACATTATTATATATTAAATACATGAATATATTTTAACGCTCATTTCATGCATTTTTTTTTTTTGCATGCTGTTGTAAGTATTCTTGTTTGTGTGCTCGAGTTGTACTGTAACTGTTCTGCATTAAATTTGAGCTTTATGCATTTACTATAATTTCTTACAATACTGCTTCTGAACTCTCCCTTTTTTTTTTTCTTTTTTTTTTTTACTGCTTCAACACACCCACACTGACTCAGATGTGACACATTAGCTAGAGGATTTGTTGGATTATAGCAGGAAAAACGACATGAGCTGGGCAGAAATATCAGAGTTACAGTAGCAACCATTGGCCAAAGTTTAAACATCCATTCATCTCATTTCTATCTTGCCGATCCAGTGTAGGGGTTTGCCAGGGAACTTTGGGGCACAAGGCAGTAAACCTGGATGGGGTACACTCACACCCAGTTATACACTGCTGCCAATTTGGGAACGCCAGTTATGGTTTCGCGCGGTGGCCGTAAGTGTGGTTCATCGCGATTCACCACGAGCTTTGGAGTAATGATTACGTTTTCGATCTTTTCTCATGAGAAAATTAAACGTTTCATTTTTTTTTTGCCAGTCCTTGCCGAAGCTCACGAATCCTGTGGAACATTGGCTGGTCATTCGCGGTGGCAAGCAGTGCCCAACACCGCATCTCACCGCTAGTCAAGCCGCGTAGATGAGATAGGGGTGTAAGTATGTCAGTGAGCAAGAAGCAACAATAATCAATGACGGAGCAACTTTACACGTGGGGGCGTTAAAAGTAAACCGGGACTTTGTGATTGTGCAGAATAACAAAACATACTTGTAAGAGAATAGAAAAGCTACCTTTAATTCTCTATACAACCCCCTGCTTTACTTCCCACTTATCCCAGTGTCTGTCTGCTTCACGTCTGTCTGTCAAGCCGGCTTCCTAGTAATACGAAAGTGATGTTTGTGAATGATTGTGTGTACAATTCCCTCTTCCGCAAGTTGGTGATAAGTTATCTGTCACTTTTCAAGGATCAGGCATTCCACTCACTGAATGTTCATGGGAACGACTGAAGTGGCCTCCCCGGCCGGGATCATCATTCACGGACATACAGCCTTCTTTAAAACGTTTGCACCATTCAAATGTTTCACTGTGGGTAAGAGTCTCACCACCGTACTGTGCTTAAAGCCTTCTGTAAATGTCAATCAGTTTTAGGCGTTTTCTTCACAGGAAATTTCCTGGTTTGACTTGAATGCCCCTCAAATATTACGCAACAATGTTCCATTAGTGAAAGAAATTAGGAAATTCCAATAGTCTACACCAAATGAACCAAGTGAGCTTAAACATAGGAATATTCATTTTTGTTGTTGCTTGCTTTTTTTTCCCCTCTTCAAAATTCCACCAGATCAACCCAGCAACACTAAAAGTATCACATAAGAGAAGATCTTTAAGAACTATATGTCCAATGATGTGTGCTAAACGTCAACCTGTTGATCCAAATTAGTCAAACTGCTCATTTTTCACTGAGCCTGACGACACTATACAGCGTAAACTGCTGTAACCTCGAAGCTTGTTTGCTTTCCATGACACATGAACACGCACACAAATTCACGTCCCAGACAGATTACTTCTGGGAATGCTCCATCCCTCAGGAGAGTTCAGCAGGGATGTTGACCTGAACCCTTTCCACTTTCCCAGGATCCAAGACATAATCATGCTCACATGCCACGCTCAAACATTGAAATATCAAAGGCAGAAAAACATAGTTTCCTTCACTGCAATGCATTTCTACCTCAGTCTATTAGCAATCTGCGGCTAGAATCTATTAAAGAGGGTCTGAAGCGCATTTAGATGACTGCAAGGCCAATAAACAAATCAGGACATTCCATATTCCCTCATGGTAGCATCACGTTTATGGAAACAGCTCTGTAGCGTTCGAAAGACTCCCCGCTTTTGCTTTGGCTGTTTGAGAAGTTATTGTCTTTCCAAAAAAAAAAAGTTTGTGAAAAGCAGCCGGCTAGGCACATTCCTCGACGTTCACCACCCTGCACAACAATGCTCATTAAAGACAACACAGTGTCTGAAGAGCTGTTGGTTTTAAACAGCTATTGCAAGAAGCCCACGCTCTGCATACTTCTGTTCTGCCCCTTAAACTAACATACTTGATTCACTCCATCGGCTAATTATTAAGCCCTCGGGGAGCTGTACGGAACAGGAGGGATGAAGATATATGCCATTACGATGCAGATAATCCACTTAAAGCTACACAAAAACTGCTTCACTGTGCCAAAATGCTTTTCACGTGTCACGAAAGGAAAGCTTTTAGCCTGCCCCTAATGGTCGTGAAACAGAAAACAGATCTCAAACATACCTGATCGAGCCAATCAACATCTGGAGAAGTGTCTGAATATCAAATCCAGGTGTACTAGACTAGGTTTAAAGCAACAAACCTGCAGGATGGTACACTCCCATGACCACGACTGCATAATCCTTGGCAATCCGGTTTTCCATTCTCTGTTCATTATGAAAACTTTGTGCTGTTCTAGCATGCACAAAGTCACTTCTGATTAAACTGATGTTTAATTATCATATTAAGGTCTTTCTTAACAAGGAGGTGCTCACACATGCACCATTATGCTGTTCATGTTCATTACCTTGATGGGATCCCCAGAAAATCACAAGCCAAATGCAAGATCTAATCAGGTCTTTCGTTTCCCCTGGGGTCTAAGTCCGGCTCTTGACAGTAGCCCAACCAGGTTGCATCCTTGTAAGGCGCCCAAACCACCTCAAGTGGAGCAAGACGACTACTCTGAGGCTCTCCGAGATTACCTAGCTTCTCACCTCATGCATGATAAATAATAACAGGTACAGGTTAATAAACTTGCTTGTCTTGTTTTTTTTTTATTTCATCATCCTTATATTCATGTTTTCTGTTATGCAGAGTGCCCTCGGCCGCATAAGGCATCTGAAAGTCTGTACAAACAACGCCTTCCTATTTACCGATTATTGAAAGCAGCCTTTCAAGGAGACATCTGAGTCTGCTCTTCTCATTAGTGTTCTACCAAATAAACACTCGTTAATGCCTGCAAGAAAACGAGAAAAAAAAAAGAAAAAAAACCTTAACAGCAGCATAAATGCTTAGATAAAAACCAGTTGTTTGGCTCCAGAAGCCTTTTCCCAAAGTGCTGGAGCACACCTGCTTTTGAGTAGTCTACCTTTTTGATCCATTTCCCTGAGCTTTGTTATTTCATATTACTCTTCGCGACTTCTCACTCAATCAGAGGCATAATCCGGGATTTCTTCTCTTCCCAGAAGTGTGTTTAACCAGACACTTTAAGTAGTGGAGATTCCCTGCTATTCAAAAGAATAAATCTAATTTCACAAGTCGTACATCAGCAGTAGACAGCACTGTGGCCTCGCACCTCCAGGGTCTGGGTTTAGTTCCCGCCTCAGGTCTGTGCGCAAAGAGGTTGCATGTTCTCCACGTACTTGGTGGGTCTCCTCAGGGTACTCCAGTTTCCTCCCACAGACCAAAGACATGCAGATTAGACTAAATGGCATTCCCAAATTGCCCGTAGTGTGTAAATTAGTGTGTGAATGTGTGCCTCTGCCTGTGTGTGTGTGAGTGAGTGAGTAACCAACCTGTGTGGTGGCCCTTAATGGGAGCAGCTAAAAGAAAAACAAACTTAACCATGCATCAGCAGTTTGAGAACGTTGATGTATTGAAGTATGGAAACTGTTATAAATGCTAAAATTAATTTTTTTTTTTTTTTTAATGATAACATAAAAAAAAAAAAGCATTTATACATGTTGACATTAAAAAAAAAAAAAACATTTAATTTTAGCATTTATACATGTTTCCATGTTACCTTGAAATCATATTTCTTACATACTGTACATTCGGTTCTTATGCTATATACTGTTCTTTCAACATACTGTACAACACAGATTATAGTTCCTGTTTCTTTAAAAAAAAAAAAAATTTTTTTTAAAACTGTTCATGTTTACTTGGCTACAAAACGACTCAAGTCAACAATTTGACTGCATCAAGAAAAACTCCCTAGGATGGAAGTGAGGAGGAAGAAACTCTATCTAATCCCCAGCCACACTAATGCACTTATGGCAGGGAGGTCAGGACTCACCGAAATTACTTTGGCTAGAACCAACATACAGAC
Organism: Leiocassis micropogon; assembly: GCA_028565275.1. Taxonomy (NCBI): domain Eukaryota; kingdom Metazoa; phylum Chordata; class Actinopteri; order Siluriformes; family Bagridae; genus Leiocassis; species Leiocassis micropogon. The sequence goes on from JAOVVA010000054.1 coordinate 20,750,203, forward strand.
TTCTTTAGGAGTTTTATCGGTGTACTGTGATTGACTCTGCAAACGTCTATCAGGTTCACGCCTTCATTCATTACAAATTTCAGTCCTAGTTTGACTTGAAGACCCTGCGCAATTTAGTGATAATGATATAATTACATTACATTACATTACATATCACTGGCATCATTACACAGTATATCACAAGTTTCTAAACTTGGTCCTGGACTACCCCCATCGTGTACGGTTTACTTTTGTTTCCATACCCACAACGTGCCTGATTTAACTACTCAGCTCACTGACACCTGTGTGATCGACATCAGGTACTCTCCTACCAAGATTGGGAACCTGTGCTGTACATACAGTAAAGAGAAATAGCAGTTACAGAGGTGTACAGAGTCAGTATGTGAGAGATTGTTGGGCTCTGCATGTAAGCACAAGGTTATAGAGTAGATAAGATCAAGAGAGACAAAGCATACACTCTTGCCGATATTGGAGTCCCCGTGGTGCCCCCGTCCTGTCCTTATTGTGTTTGGCACGAGGTCGCAATGACAGTTGCGTGCGCTAGTGAGAGTGAGCTCAGTCTTATCAGAAAGCGTCACTTCCTGTGGTTCAGTACAAGGACCGACACAGGATGTGATGTGGCCCATGTCTGGCAAGTCTGAATATACCATAATGTGGGATTTAAATCTGCTTGTACGGTAAGGAACGTTAAAGGAGCATATCGTGTCACAGATTACATGTCTACAATCATGTTTACACAAACACAAAAACAAACCAAAAAAAATACAGTCATTCAATTACAAAGGAGATCTAGCATCGTTCAGACAGACCAAACGTTACAGGAACAGGATGGATCATGCAAAAATCCAAGTCTACTGCAATTCAGTTAAGGCCAATTCAAAATGAAAGCACTTTGAAGTGTTCTTTTGTTTTTTTGAGTCACCATCTAGGTTTCCATTTCAATTTACACAAATGCATTGAAACACACAACTTGCAACTGCAAAAAAACGTGACCCTGACCACCATTTTGCAATACACCAACTCCATCAAAATACTGCACACACACTTACGGTATGTTGTGATTTTGCAGACGCCTGTAGCTACAACGCAAATTCAACACAATTTTATTTACATACATACACCATACACACAATTACTGTATAAAACAGAGTTGTATATATACACATAGTACCAGTCAAAGGTTTGGACACAAGTTTGGGTTTAATTTCTACATTTTAAAACAATACAGGATTTTTTATGAATAAGGTATTAAGTAATTAAGTAACAAGAACACCAATCAGTTGGTATTTTAAAACACAAAGATCAGCTGTTCTGGAATAGTTCTTGCAAAAACAGTATTGTGTCAAGTGCATTAGAAAAACACATCATCAAGCACCATGATGAAACTGGCTCTCATGCAGACCTTCCCAGGAAAGCAAGACCAAAAAAAATGAGCAAACCAGAGGTGACGGTGGCAAGGGGGAAAAAAACTACCAGAACCCATCCTTTTTCTTCCGGGTCAAACTGGGCAGTACAATTAGAAACCAAAAAAAAAAAAAAAAAAAAAAACTACAAACATGCTGTTTGTTTAGTATCCCAGGAGTTCACGTTCCTAACAAGATATGAGAGCTAGCCAAAAATCAACTGCCCCACCCCCATATTCTACTGTATTAGTGCATAGGGAGATCCAGAGGCGTTGCCTGAACATCTGCACAGACGTGTCGATGTGGCATGTTGGAGGTCATGTATTTTAGGAAAATACGATTTCACATTTCTAACCATTTCTCTTCTACTAGGTGAAAAGGTTATCAAATTTAACTGAGAACAAAACTCATGACTGTGTGTTTTGACATTTATGTACTGTAAATGTCCTAAAGAGGCTCTAAGCAAGTCTTAACATCGATTGCTAGTTTCCATTTACCTTAAAAAAAAAAGAATAATCTCTTTAGCTATACAGCAATAACGTTCTTAGATATTAACACATTTCTTATGGTTTTATATTCAAGATTGGTGGAAAGCCCATTAGTGAGAGGCTCAAAACCTGTATTCTAGCTTGAGCAAGATGTGCATTGCCTTCCACTGTTAAACTTTGTTTATCACTGCACTGAAAACATGCCTAGAGTTGAATTCTCCCACTAACATCACCACCAGCGGCTGCTGACGATGATAAAAACTCTTATCACGCCAGTCATAAGTCATTACCTGTTTGGAGAACTGTGTCACCGCCTTCACTGTATACGGTCACTAATCAGGCAATCACATACCACTGCTTCGTCAGGCTGTATTTATCTTCCTGTACTGTTGCACTCTACTGCACTGCACTCATTTCCTCTTATGACAAGGAAAACTACAACAGTCTCCATTCGCCAGTTTTTCACTTGACGATGACGCAAGACAGTAGCTACAATCCAGTTGATGAATATGGAGGTGTAAGGTCTGCCAGTGTGTTGCCTTGACCTGTCCAAGTCCATGTAGACCTGCTGAGACGACCAGAGAGAGAGAGAGAGAAAAAAAAAAAAAAAAAAAGAAAGAAAAGAAAATCCCCAAGAGTCTTGCTCTGTGCTCCACTGGAAAATGCAGCAGGGACAGCCAAGGGCAGAAGAGGTCTAGGCCTGAACTCTGTACTTCCTCACTTATGTATAGTTTACGAGAGGGACAATTAGCATACACTTCTCAAAGGACTTCCCGTTAACACGGCGACTGAGAGGAGGGAGGTTAGGGGTGGGCAAACATCTGCTGACGGCCAAGTCGATTACTGAGAGCAAACCGTGGTGTGGACTTGGCAAACACTCATGGTCAAATGAAAGGACGTTTCTCAGGTTAATTGGAAGGAGGACTGTAGGATTTCATTAAAAGGCCAGGTGTTCACTAACTGAAGAGGTAAGCAAAGTGTATGTGTGAGAGCGAGAGAGAGACCGACCTGACGTATTCTCACCAATTAAATCACCTAATAAAAAGGTAAGATAAGACCACAACTAGGTTAGGATAGAGGAAACAATATTTATCCTCCTTTCTAAGCAGGAAAAGCAAACAAGCTCATAATTAAATAGCACATAACATAAAACAGGCCACATAAGCAACACTGCGGCTCAGATTTATTCTCCGGTTAAAAGGTGACCTGCAAAAAAAAAAAAAAAAAAAAAAAACGCAAGAA
>JAOVVA010000054.1:20753345-20781073 GCA_028565275.1 Leiocassis micropogon
TGGTAAAATCACAGACTGTGTACTTACCATCCTTAACTGGTTCAGTATTTGAGTTAGAAAAAAAAAAACGCAAGAAGCTGAATTGTGTCAACAAAGAACACACAAAGACCCACATTATGGAAAAAGCGGCCCGGATAATTCGGCAGCCCATTAAATTATGTGAATTATTCTGGCGTGGAAACACCAGGGCTTGTGCTCAATACAACCACCCTAAGCTCACATGGAAAGAATGCTGGCTTGTGTGCACCTTCACTATTGAACCTCAAAGTCTCTGGAGGCTTCGGATTGGCCTGGTGGAACAGAGCAGCTCTCTTTTTCTTATGCTTCCCCCCCCAACTTCCATGTCTCCCCCGACTGAGCGTTACAAACAGGTACGAACACTTACTGCACCACCGCAACAAGAAGCTTAAACCCTTAAATCAGCTCAGTGATATTTACACCAAATAAATTAATCAATAAATAAAATATCAACAATTAATTTAAATAGTTATGTTTTTGGAAAATGTATGAGATGAGAAGATATGAACCCATGCCTTTCTGGACTTTGCAAACAAAGCATGTGTTTGATTTTAACCCAACTTACTGTTACATATGGGAACGATCATTCAATTTCTAAAACACAATTTAAGATAACCTATTCATTGTTCTTGTTACAAGGGGAAAAAAATGCTTAGTAGTAAAATATGCCAAAGTCTGGTGCCACAGAGGAGCAATAAAAATCTAATGTGTTTAACTAGTGCGGTGCCACAGCAGGAACTTAAACAAGGGGCTCCAATGTCCTGACCAGTAAAACTGCCTGTAATGATCCTAAGCATAACAAGCAGCAGATTATGCAAGGTCAAACTCTGGCCCTGCTCATGACTCTGACCGACTGCTAAATTTGCTGGCCTGATCATAAATGTTCATAATCCTGCAAAAACTTTTATGCACCTAAAAATGTAAATAATGCATTAATGGCCTTGGAACTTTTTAGAGAATTGCAAACATATCAATCCTTTGTCATATTAAAGAGCAACCTAGACACTGTTTTTCCTTTGGCACTGGATCCACAAAATCCCTGCCTGTTCCTCATATTATTCAGTTCTGCCAACCATGGAGACAGTATGTTGGGAAAAAAAAAAAAAAAGAAGTCAGTGGTTTAAAACACTTCATAATGCAGTTATTGAGGGAATAAAATCAATTGAAAACAGCCATCCAGGATGCAACACAAGCCTTGACACATAGCATGGGAACAAATGTTCTCATAGTGTTGAACAGACTTTGTTCCACTGCAAATTTACATGAAATGACTCAAATCCAAACTGATGAGTCAATCAAGTTAGTAATCCCTGTACATTAGATGTTAAGACCTAAGGTAAAACTTGAGGCAAGGCACCAAAAGTAGGAACAACAACTTTTATTAGTATAGAATCATCAGCATTTTTCAAAATTTAATTGAATTTGTCATGTCCATAACCATACACTGCAGAGGTATGACTGTTTTTTTTTCAGAATGTTGAATAAAACGTGTCTATAACGTCATCTCTTAAACTGTAGCAGCAGAAATATGAACACTTAAAAAAAAAATTCCTTGGGTTTTTCTTTACATTCGAGAACACGGTATCTTTTAAAACCTTAAAAATTTGACAACTCCGCCCACAAGACAAATACATCATGCCAAAAGTCCCTGTCAGGCTTCCTTACTAATTAGTCAATTTGTGCATCATTACAATATACAGGGTGAGTTCCTTAATAGACCTTGCAAACCAAATTCACTACAGCGGAAACACATAAAACATTAACACATTGTTATTTTAAAACCACATTCCTCAAAAGCACTTCATTCTCTGTTCAGAACCAAAGGTTTCCGTTCCTAGCTGACGTACATGTATGAAATTTTGACATAATGTTGCGTTTGTACAAAAAGAAAGCACTACCTTATGAAACTGTAGCATATGCACCTCAAATCACTCAACCTATTGATTACTACATGTACATGAAATATGTACACAGGAATTAGGAAAAACTGTGTGGGAGGTCTAGTCATGCATCTCATAACATCCAAAGCAAGCATTTATCGTGCATAAATACTATGCAGAGCAAAAAAACAAAAAAAACAAAAAAAGCAATCTTACCTGCTTCAGTCTGACCCCTGAATATGAGAGAAGAGCTCTGGAGACCTGCAGCTGGATGGCCTGGAGCACTCTGTTGTATTCCGTGTCTATAAAGTTACAGGCCTTTCTCAGGCGACATCTTTTTCTATATGCAGCCTCCCATGCTGTGTCAGATATGTGACCGGTCCTCAAGATCGCTTTGGTGCCGGTGCACACCTTCTTCAAGACCTTCTGGTTGTTTTTCAGGTACCTACGGACCAGCACAGTGGACCGCTCCTTCCTATGAGCGACGTCACTTTCGGAAGCTGCAGCCTGGCCATTGCTGGTTTGGTGAGCCAAGGAAGGCTTTGATGTTGTGGAAGTCTGGCAGGGCATCCTCAAGCACCTGACTTTAGACCTCTTGTTGAGTCTCTCTAGGCTCGAGAAGACACCGGTGTGACAACGGACCGAATTTAAACTCACCCGGTCCTGCGTTCCTGCTTCTAGCCCTGCACCATAGGCGCACGTGCAGTGAAAGCGCAACACGAACGGCGTCGGTAAGCTGATTCTCCTGGTATCGAGCCTCTCTTCACCCAGGCTTGGCTCGTCTCCAGAAAGCTGCGTCGCGGCAGAAGAAAACCCCTCTGTTCTCCTCGGAAACCCTGTTTCCCAGCCTCCAGTTTGAAAAGAGGCCTCTTGGCAGCACCCGTCTGTTTCCACTGGCCCACATGTGCTACGCTGCTGGCTGCAACACAATCTCTCCACCCGGCGGCATGAAGCCATGCTGCAACAGCAGTCTTTGTGTACATAGTCCAGGCTTTCCAAGCTCTTCGATCTGGTGTCCAAAGATCTTCTTGAACCACAGTTCTGTTCACCTATCCGTTCAGATGATTTAGTGTCACGGCGGTCCTCTGCTGGACATAGACGATGTAAGCATGAACAAGGGATCAGCGGCTCGGAGTTTCTCCTCTCATGTGTCTCATAGCCCAAAGGTAACATCGGATTTCTGTATTTCGTCAACGGGTTCCTTGCCTCCATTCTGACTCCCAGAGCCTTCTCCGGAGAAACAGAGATGCAAGGAAGTCCAATTCCCACCTGTTCCTCTACACAAACCCTCATATCACAAAACACGCAATCACAGATTTTGGCTGTCAAAGCCAGATAGTAGGATTAAAAAAAAAAAACTGTTTTGATTCCAAAAGTCACTTTTGCTGGAAGCGGAAGGAGAACCGAGTTCCAAAATAAGGAGCGGCACTCCCAGGTTGCACAATGCTCGATCCAGTCTTCTCTCCAGGATCTTCTTTTAAGGAAGGTCTTCTTTCAAGATCTCATGACCTGAAAAAGCTAGGAGAGATAAGGGAGAAAATAAACAAACAAGTATACCATTAAATTAAATGTAATTAAATTTACCACCCCCCAATAAAACGAGCTAGACTCTCACTAAAATTCATTTATATTTTATTTTGGATCAGGTAAGATTCTCATGTGTACTTGAGAAATAGTCTTCTCAGAGGAAATCACAGTTAGCCAAAGAAAATTCTCAGCCCTGGAGGGAGCATCAGGAAAAATAAAATCACACTTTAAAAATGTGTGGGCCTCTGGAATGTGAGGCCTTGCTGGGGGCAGCCCAAACTGACTACAAAAAGAAGGGGGGGGATAAGTTCTATTGATTTTGGGTTTGTTCAGTCAGTCAAGATCCACCACTATAGTTCACACACCCACATACGCATGTTCATGGCTATAAATCTCTGAGCTAATAGCAGCATGGAGCCTTCTTTCAGAGTTCAGAGTCAGAGTCATCCAATTCAGATTGTGAGGGTAGGACTGGGAGGCCAATAGGGTCCAGAAGGAAAATGCATTGACACCAGGATGGAAAATGCCACAATTACTATACAGCCAAGCCACACAGATCAAAATCCGTCTAACTAAAACGTCTCTATGGTTAAGCTTTGGGGGAACAATACGCAAAACAGAAAACACATTTTGCCCTCATGTTTTGTTTCTTTTTTTTTTTTTTTTCAGGAAATAGCGACTATTACAATAAGTAAAGCATACCGGTTGTGCTTTGTCCAGCACCTTAAAGTTTACCGGCAGAGAAGAACAAAGACACACCTTTAGTCTTGCAAGATACATTCATAATTAACAGAAATTCACGTGACACACTAAACCTGGCATGGAGACAAAAGTGAGCTGCGACGTCTGAGGTTGAATCCCGAATGAGATTAGGAGCACAATAAAACTGTTAACATGTAAAAGCTCACATATCAGATCTCAAACAGGAACAGATCATTCAATTAGCGACTACTTTTTCTGCTAACTGATCAAAGTTAACAGACTTGCTATGAAGAAAACTCTCCAAGGAAATCCACAGCGTAACATTTGAAGCCAATTGTAATGGATGAGGAATTCATCCGGATTCAAATCTTTTCTCAAAAATGTCTACGCTCATCATCGGCAACCTGTTTCAAGTGTTTCCAGACTGGCGCTGAGGGAGGGTGTGAAGCTGCGTGATCGGGCATGGAAGTTTGGGGAATTACGGGAATTTCCCCCCCCCCTCCCAATCCTCCTCAATCACGCACACCCACTAGCTCACACAGCCACAAAACACACACAACTGGGTGCAGGCCAGGAGGCAAGAGGCCACACAGGCTAAAAAAATAGAGCTAGTTTCATCCATGACTAAATGGGCTTACATCAAATGCAGGCAGAAAAAACTGCGCTACTCACTGAAGACAAACAACTGACAGTGGAACAATAGAAACTTGTATGATTATAGGAGTCTAGATAATAAAGCATACATTAAAGCAGGTAACTCCAGACAATCATAATATATTACAAATTCTACACGTGAATTTCAGATTGAAATCTGAATCATAATTGTGTATGTAGAGATTACCTCGTCCATGCATTTATCTGTAACATATTTTCTTTGTGACAATCCTCTAACTGACTTTATGGCTGTGGGTGTGTCATGTGTTGGCCTGATAACTCTGAGCTACCAGTTTTGCCACATGAGCATAGGCGTGTTCAAGTTTCACACATACAAACTCATAAGTATGAAAATAATAGAAGAGAACAAACAACAAAGTAATCTTAGTGTAAATGAATAAATAAATAAATAAATAAATAACACACTTGTTTTATTGAATAGGACTTGACAGGTGACAAAAGGTGGGTTTGCGTGCTCACTCTTTTAGCTGCTGAACTCCAAACTATCAGAGTAACAGGGATATGAAATATTTTTCAGCACTTCTGGATCAGTGTCAAGTTGAAATGGAAATAGACATGGTTGTGTTTTGGTGAAAACACCTTACGAACATGTCAAGAAAGCCAACTTCATTGCTGCATTTAAAGTTTTTTACTTAAATTAAAAAAATAAATAAATAAATAAAAACCACGAGTGACAACGGCTTGACCCATATCCAAAAGGTTCATTGAAGGTCTCAAACAATACAGCTTGAGACAAGCCAATCCAATTCCATTTGATCAAATTTTCCATGATGCCACCAAAACCAAGAACGGAGCAGATCAGCAGCCGAATTCTGGAAGTACCACTGAAACTCGGATTTCACCAAGTGTAACGTAGGAAAATGGCTTAAAAATGCATTCCCAGTGGTCCGTACACTGCAGACTTGCACCATGCAATGTGTCTACTGTCCAATCTTTTATATCAGATTCTATTAAGAAAATGTATATTTTTTAAGCTTAGACAGCAGACTTAAGACCTGCAGTATGCAGACATCTGTAAATGATTTAAATGAAGCCAGGGTCTAATAACCCTACAGTTCACTGACCCCTTGGGGTTCATTGGTGGTTACATCCAAACATATTCAGTGGCGCTATGCAGTAATGTCAACAGATAGTTTTTGCATTTAAATTGTAATAAATATGCAAAAAAGTAAAGATGTCATCTGAAACGTGGCATGCTTTAAAAACGTTTTAGCATATTTATTAGTAATGGTGGTAAATTTAAAATGTAAAGGTAAATAATTCGCATAGATTGGAGGGCTTTGGGAATCCCTGAGCGGTCAAATCTAATGGAGCATCACATCTGCACGGTTCGTTCATCTGAACAGAGCAACAGTATGCACGAACAATCTTTTTTTTTTTTTTTTAATGTTTTAAATAGGATGCAACAACACAGAAAACAAACATAACATACAAACCCAGTGGAAGCCAAATGATGTTTCTAAGTCTCACTGGAAAAGCGTGCAAACAAACAAAAACAGCACTATCGTGCAACGAACACAAAGTGTCTTTCATCTAAAGCGTTTTATAAATATGATGCAAACAAACACGTATTTATCATAACAGCCCAGTGTTCAGCATGCACGTGCATGTCGCGGCACTCACCTCAAGAACTTCTCAACTCCTAAAGCTCGACTCTCCTTGACTACAGAGTTGCGCGAAGTGATCTCAAACACACACGCGCGCGCTGAAATGACCGGAGAGCACAGTTAGGAGAGCACACTGCCCGCACTGTGAGCAAAGTCTGAAAGCAGACTGAGAGGCTTTGAGGTGTCACATCATAGGAATGCAGGGAAACAGGCACACAGCTCGGCTTTCACGAGCGCGCGCGCGCGCGCACCGTCAAGCCCACCTTCCAGGCTCGCGCTTATCTGCGCCATTTTTATTTATTTATTTATTTCACTCGTTTACAGAGAAACCTTCCCGACATCCCCACATATATATCTGTCTACAGCCTTTTTTGTATTAATAATAACCATTTTTTCCTGCTATTTTTATCTGAAGTATTTCGAAAAAAAAAAATCTCTATTAACAAGTCAATTAACCTCCCACGTCTCGCGCAATTTTTTTTTTTTTTAGGTCTCGCGCCAATTAGAACGTTCAAATACCTACTTCTGACGTCAGCATTCCCCGCCCCCATGTCAAATAATTCAACTATCATAGCTAATGCACAGTGGCTAACTAATATGTGGGAATGAGGTAGTATGTTGTGGCCACTACCTTACTAAGGGGGGGGGGGGGGGGGGGGACAGTATAATGCATGGCCACGAGATATTATGTTGTGGCCACAACTTAATAAACTCATAGCATTTAGCCTTTTGTAAACTAAGGACTATGTTAGTATAGATGGATTCTTACCTTTATTTACTCATTGACACACATCATAACTTCAAAACAACAATCATTCTGTCACATCTGGGACATGAATGATCACATTACCACACTTTCTTAAGTCATGCCCGCAACGTACCATCACTCGTTTCCCCATCTTAGTAAGTCGTGGCCACAACATACTATCTCATTCGCACTCCTTAGTAAGTCATGGCCACGACAAAGCATGTCATTCCCACACATTAGTAAGTCGCAGCCACAACATAGCATCTTGTTCACATGCCTTAGTAAGTCGTGGCCACAGAATTTTTTTTTTCCCCCAATGTCATCAGAGGGGCTCCGTACTAGTGTACTAACCATTGTTCTGTCAAATTATCCTACCTATCATTTTTTTTTGTCTACATTTTTTGTACATGCAAAGACCCACAAGTTTGGGCACTGTTCCATTAATTTCGTTCATTATGTACTGGGAGCATTATGTGATGGAAATGTCTAATATTCTATTAGAATATGCTTCCCCTAAAATCTCCAATAAATATCTACACATATAAAACAGAAATTCTGTGTGGCCTTCCACTGGTGGCCGGTGTTTTGGGTGGCCATTGTAGCAGGCAGCCGGTATAGTGGACGTCCCTCACTGTGTAACAGTAGGCAGTGTCACTGAGTTTAACAATAGACAGTGTCATCATCACCTCATACATTATACTGTGAGGTAATAATATATGCGCTGAAACAGTGGAGCGGTGTGAGGAGCGGAAGCGAGTTGACTGCACACTCCATTCTCAGGTACTAGTAGCACGTGGGCGGAGCTGTGGGTACCCTTTAGTATGTTATAATAAAGTATGAAAAAATGGTCAACTTACAGTTGTAGTACATTTACCCCTTTAACATTTAGCGATTTTTGATTGTAGTGTGAATCTATTGATTCATGCTATGGTAGCCTTTTTTTGACTATTATGAATAAATAAAAGAGTTGAATTTTTTATAATTTAGTATTTATTATTATTTTTTATAATAAGCTGTACCTTTTCTTGTCAGTGAATGTAATGTAAAGTCATGCATAAGCTGAATAAGCTGTTTATGGGTTGAGGCATGAGGTGGAATACACCCTGAATGGGACACCAGTACATCACAAGACACCAACCACACCTAGAGTCTAACCAAGCCAACTACCGACATGTTTTTGGCCGGTGGGATAAAACCAGGGAACACAGAGGAAACCCTCTGGGACAACAAGTAAATGCTTTATAGGCAGTAATTCAGGCCTACGAATGAACCAGGGATCTTGGAGATGTGACCACCATGCTGTCACTGCCTTCTTTTTTTGGAAATGTCAGTATAATATAACTAAAAATCTTCCATCAACCATAGCTAGCTTTTAAAGTAAAAAAAAATAAAATAAAATAAGAGTAACCTATATGCAACATTTGAGGTAAATGGAAAGAAAGATCTATGGAACACTTTCTTTTTGACAATATAGAGTCAAATGGAGTTCACAGTTTACTAAATACATGAACACAAAACAACATGCATAGGCAATAACTACAATGTACTTGCACAATGCTTTCCTACAGGCCTCAATGCCACAAGTTCATAATAAAATCTTTCCAAAACAAAAACTCATACAGTATGACACACCCAGTGACACACATCACAAATCAGAGGGTTTTATTATGATTATTAATTCTGTTGTCCAATGATCAATTGTGCCAGCACATTTCTTTAGCGGTTTCTTTTTGTTCTGCCCCATGCCATTTCCAGTCAAGGTCAAACAAAGTTACAAGAGCACACTAATCATTTAAAACACAGCCCTCATCTCTCACCAGTCTTTTGATTATTTTACAATGGTTAGTAGAACAATCCCTCTCTTTTTGTTATAAAGTTACATATGGTCAAGCTAACTATAGAATTATCATTGACATTTTTTATATGAATATATATATATATATATAATGTCAAGCTTTATATTTGGTTTTAAGACAGCTCAGGAACATATAATTCTAGGAGTAATTAAAGCATGATTGCGCAACATGCTGAACTTTGGATCAGTTTATGGCGCAACAAGTGTTGCTTGAGGGATGTGTGTGTGTTTTAGATTTTGTAGGTTGTAACTCCTGCACTGTTTCCATGGACAGGTTTGCTGTAGCTACAAATCTTAACAACTAGTACATCTTTCTTTGGACAATTGTCTATACCATTTGACTCTTGACCAGGATTTGCCAGTATGCTGCAATGAACTTATGATTGTTGCATGAATGTTTAGCATAATGATACACTGTGGTGTAGAATGAACACCTTGATCCTAAGCTTACAGTAAACTGCTGTCTGTGTGGAGCATGTTCTGCCTGGGTTTTCTCCTGTTTCTCCAACCCTCAATATGCAAGTATATGGACTGTCTATTCTAAATTAACCCTAGGTGTGTGTGTGTGTGTGTGTGTGTGTGTGTGTGTGTGTGTGTGTGTGTGTGTGTAAGTGAGCATGTGGTGCCCTGGACTGCTGTCCTACCCATGGGTGTATTCCTTCTTCGGATCCAATGTTCCCAGGACAGGCTCTGGATCTGGATTGTACACTGTAAAGAAATGACCTCATGGAGAAGTGATAGGGATTGCTGCTGTTGAAGAAGAGCTGCCATGTGCTGCCATCCCTGAAACTCCTGCTTCTGACCCAACTTCTTCCTCACTGCAGCTGGCACCTTCACCTCTTTCTCCTCTTTCTCATCATCATCATCATCATCTGAGGCAACGTCTTACTCAATCGATTCGATTTCATCTTTCACTTGAGGACAAGAAGGACACCTCCTTCACATCATCGCCAGGACCACCTTCATCATGACCATCACTGTCTGAAATCCTTCTTCAAAGGGCCGTTCTGTTTCACTATCACTACCACCATTGCTTTAATTCTCTTCTTCAGACTGACACTCAGGCCAGTTGAACTTTTAGGGCAGACTTCGAAGGGGAGCCAGCTGCTGGAAACCTGACAACAGAACAAATTAAAGCTTTTAGGTTTTATTAACTTCTACATACTTTCAGTCACTTTTAAAAACTGACTGATCACTTTTAAGTATACTGTAAAATGTTTCGTTTTGTGAAAAAAATTGACAAAATGCCCACAAAAATAAGCATGCACACATTCACAAACACAAAAAGACAGAGAGACAGAGAGAGAGATTAGAGAGAGAGAGAGAGAGAGAGAGAGACAGACATGGACAGAGACGGAGAGATAGTTCACAATACCAGTCATTCCTAAGAAGTGTTTACCTCTATTTGTATCATCGTCTTCTTTATCTCATAATTCTCCACCTGGAGGAGTTTGTGAGCCTTCAGCTCTTGCTTACATTCCTTAAACACACACATGATTGAAAACAGATTTAAGCTTCTGTGCCTAATGTTACATTTACAATGGGCCTATTCTGTTTAATGAAAAAAGGCAACCTAAATATACAGTTCTGTGAAAAAAAAGTTTTTTCTAGAAAAAAAAATGTATTCTGTCTTTTTAATTCGAAAAAATGCACTTAAATGATTCAGATCATAAAAAAATTAAATACTACACAAAGTACACATAAAAACAGTTTTTAAATGATGATTTCCTTTATTGAGGGGGAAAAAAGCTGCCCAAACATGCCTGGCACTATGTGAAAAAGTAATTGCCCCTAAACCTAATAACTGGTTTGGCCACCCTTGGCAGAACAACTTCAATCGAGTGTTTGCGATAACTCGTTTGTGTCACTTTGGAGGAATTTTAGCCCACTCTTCATTGCAGAATTGTTTTAATTGTTTTTAACACACTGGAGTGTTTTTGAGCATGAATGGCGTGTTCAAGGTCCTGCCACAGCATCTCAAATGGATTTAAGTCTGGACTAATCAACTCCAAAACCTCAATTTTGGTTTTTTTCCCCCTGATTTTCTCCCTTATTTGGTCGTGTCCAATTCTCCCCACTCCCCCCCCCCACCCCCTAGGGGGGCTAGGGGGCTCCCACATTTAGGCTACTACTACTAGTCAGGAGGGCCCAAGACTATCACGTGTTTCCCCCAAACCACGTGACGCTAGCCGACCGCATCTTTTCGAACTGCTCGCTCACACACCATTGGGGGCGGTGTAACGCACTCGGAGGACAGCGCTATCCGCTCCTTCCGCGTGCCTGAGCTCACAGACGCCCCTGATTGGCTGTTTTGATTGATGTTCTTTTTATCAGCAGCTGTATTAGTTAGGTGTATTACGCACACCTTCCAAAATGTTCAACTTTCATCTCATGAGTCCACAGAACATTTACCCAAAAGTCTTGGGAAAAATCAAGATGTTTTTTGGGGGGTAAACATTGGCTCTTGCCTTGGAACTCTCCCATGGATGCCATGTTTGCCCCCAGTCTCTTTCTTATTTTTGAATCATGAACGCTGACCTTAACTGAGGGAAGTGATGCCTGCAGTTCTTACGTTGTTGTTCTTTTATGAGCTCCTAGATGAGTCTTTGTGCTCTTGGAGTAATTGTTGGTAGGCCAACCACTGGGGAGGTTCACCACTGTTCCAAGTTTTCTCATTTGTGGATAATGAATCTCCCTGTGAAATTTCCTTAGAAATGGCTTTGTATCCCTTTCCAGACTGATACATGTCAATTTCTTTCTTTCTCATCCGTTCTTGAACTTCTTTAGATTGCAGCATGATGCAAAGTGTGCTTCACTTTGTCAGACAGGTTCTAGTCAAGTGATTTCTTGATTCAACATGTCTGGAAGTAACCAGGCTTGGGTGTGGCATGGGGAATTTAACCCAGCTTTCCAGAAATGTGGTCAATCACAGTTCATTCATGATTTAGCAAAGGGTCAAATACTTTTTCCCAGCACTGTACGGTTTTCGTTATGGTTAAAAGTAACTCACCATGACTCATAAATATGCAATATCCTCATATCAGTCTGTTCATGCTTCTGTTACAGGGGATTGTTTAACGCTAGGTTGTTCACCCCTTCTTACACACTTGGCACAACTCAGTATATCGATTCGTCTGTTTTCCAGCATTCTCTGTTTAACCTTGAGTGTAGAGTTATCTTACAGCACTTCCTGTTTTGTTATTTTGGCTCAGCTGTTCCTTGTTTAGGGTTCATTAGTGTCGTTATTAAAGTTCTATGATTTCTCAGTTTTTCTGTCTCAATTTAAACCAGAATGTTGGTAAGATGTGATGATTGTCAATATCATGACATGATGAGTTACCCTCTTTATTTTCAGTATGGTTATGCAAACAATCATCCTTTTTCTCCCCAAAAAATGCCTTTGGGAGAGAACTGCCTAAGCACATATTTTCAATAAAAGTACATAAAAAACAAAGATGGATATATATTTTTATTATTATTATTATTATTATTATTATTATTATTTATTGATATTTTCCCCCTAATAAAATGGTCACAGCTTAACAAGAACTGGAAATCTCTCTCTCTCTCTCTGTATGTGTGTGTGTGTGCGTGTGTGCGTCATTCTTATTATGCCATCAATTAACTTTCATGATGCCACATAAATATTATTTCAAACAGTTTTATTGCAAGTTAGTGATAGAACTGTGATTTCAGCCTTCCATCTAATATCTTAACCAGCCATCACGGCTCCAAGCAGATATTCATGAGCATCAATGTGTGCGGATATTTCCTATCCTCAATCACGTATCTTGCTTTTCAGGTTACAATCCTTGCATGCCTCACAGAGCATCTCCTTCAGTTCTCTCGCTCTGTCCTCTAACTTAGTATTGGACACCACAAGCTTCTGAATCTTCTCAGCATTAGTCACAGAATCCTGAAAATGACCATCCAGATCTCATTGGTTTTAGGTGTTTGTAGCACTTCTGAGCACTAGCATTTAGTCCAGTATCGTGTTTAGTTGCAGCTCTCTAAACTATCTAAAGGGCCATAAAGTATACAGTACAGTACAGTACAGTGTATTACACAGAACCCTTGTATTCTTCAGACATCTTCAAGTCTGATTTGCTGTCCTTAGTTTAGCGCTGGAACACAGGCTTCATTTTCTTTTCCATAAGTGCTGCTTAAGTCCAGATAATTAAAATATTACTATAATGGAAAAACTGGATTTTCCCCCACAACCAACTGAGAATTTTATTTAAACTTTTAATAATTATTCAAAAGATGTAACAACATATTATAAACTAATATTTAGTGAATTTCTGGGGAGGTTTTTTTTTGGGAGTTGTTTTTTTTTTAAACACATTCATAGGAACGTAATGAATAATTGTAAAATGAAAAAATATATTAACTACAACCTTTTAGATTGCAGAGGGCACTGGTGGCTCAGTGGTAGGTGTTTCGCCTGCCATGCGGAAAACCCAGGTTTAATTCCCACCCAGTGCCCAAACCCCAGCCACTGGATGCAGTGCCAGTCCCAAGCCTGGATAAAATGGGAGGGCTGCATCAGGAAGGGCATCAGGCATAAAATCAGGCAAAAACAAGCTTTTAGAATGCATTTTTGTAGGATTTTTCCTTTATTTAAAAAAAGTACATTGTGTAAGTGGTAAGGAAACATTACCTTATGAATGCAGAAAATATTAACCTGCAGTTGCGCTGTCAGTCAAGAGACTGTGAATATAAACTACATGGCTAATGTTACGAGGATAAGAGACTTACAGTGACCTGGTTCTGGAGAACCTCTGGTCCTGGAGAAAGTCTCACACATCAGCATACCTGATTATTAATTTTTTTCTAGACAAAGGATTATTTCCACATCTGAGGATTCAGCATGTACATGTGAAATGTGGATAAAGGCTAAAAACATGCACACTGACATATTTTATTACACAGTCATGATCTTAAAATTTTAAGTTCATTTTTTACTTATATTCATCTTAAAATATTACGGAAGCCTAAATAGAACACCACCAACTACTAATTTTTTCAGTACTTTTCAATGATAAAAAAAAGATCTACAATGTTAATTGAAATTACCACACACGAATGCTGCTATATCTTTAGTCAGATCAGCCTTTTATTTTTTACTATGACATCCTTTCTTTTGGTGTATACTTGTCGGTGAATGTAGTCCTCAACCATGCCCTAAGAACCACTTTTGTCATTTTAATGGTCGGAAGAACGATCAGTAGCATTGCTGCCTGACGGCGCAATAGTCCATGACTTGATCCTTTGCTTGAGTCCCTTTATGAACAGTTTCTGTGCATGTTTCCCCTTGGTTTCTTCCAAGTTCTCAGATTTCCTCCCTCCTCCTTAAAACATGCCAGAAAGTGGAGTGATTAAGGTGTATTAACCCTCAACCATGTATGAATGAACGTTTGTGGTGTCCTGTGAAGAACTGTAAAGAAACATTGCCTGTATTACTGCAGTGCCAGGGTCAAATGGCCGTTTCTCAAAAGAGCAATTGTGTTTAATAGTCTTAAAAAATCTTTATATTAGTGTAGGATTTTGTAATATTCATATAGTGTACATAAACACTTGCTCATTCACTAGATGGCTTATCCTGTATAGGGTGGCAGGAAGCCTGGAGCCTATCCCAGGCAAAGTACACAAGCATGCACACATACAGTATACTACAGGCAATTTGGAAACACCAATTAGCTAAACCTGCATGTCTTTGGATTGTGGCAGGAAAACAGAGTACCCGTGGGAAACTCACCAAGCACAGGAAAAACATACATTCTCCTATACTGGATTTTCACTAGATTTTTTCAAAACTGTGATATAACTCATACGGTTTTGGGAAATTAAGTAACAACAACAAGAGCAGCAGCAGTTGTTATTTTAAGACAGGAAGGTCAGCTGTTCTGGAATCGTTCTTGCAAGAACAGTATTGTCAAGCACATGATGAGACCAAGACGTACCTCTGCTGCAGAGGAGAAATTCATTTAGAGTTACCAGCCTCAGAAATCACCAGCACCTCAGATAGAACCATTATGAAGGCTTTCGAGAGCATAGGTAGCAGACACATCTCAATATCAACTGTTCAGCAAAGATTATTGCATCATTTGGACGCCTTCAGAATCGTGATACAATGTAGAAAAATCAGGTAAGACCCAGTAATTAGAAGGTGTGTCCAAACTTTTGACTGGTAGTGCACTTGCTAATGTAAAGTTCTTGTGCTGTAACTCATTTACTTATTTAAATTAGTGTTACTGTATGGTTTATGTGTTGCTTGATGGTAAATTTACAAAAGATGAAATAACAGAAAAAGCTGAAGCACGTTTTTAATTTTTTGAAGTTTATTTAAAAAAAAAATCCTGTGCAAATATTCTGACCATTTTTCAGTTGTTTGTTAAAGCTGTCTTGGCAAAGGTTGCAGCTTTCAGTCTTGGGTACTGTGCCACGACCTGGGCATGTCTGATTTGAGGATTTTCTCCCTTTCCTCTCTGCAAAACCTCTCAAGGCTGTCTCAGGCTGGATTTTCAGGTCTCTTAAGAGAAGTTTACTCCAGGTCAATTCTGGACTCTAATGAAATGTCTAGACCCTTCCTGAAGAAACTTTGTCAGCGTTTCATTGTTGTGAGGGTAAACAGGGTCCTGAGCACTTTTACTGAGTGCCAAATGGTATCTGTGTGGTTCAAAACTTCTTACATTAAAGCTACTGTACACCTCAGGAATACAGGACTATAGGGAGTCTTTGTGGTTCCCTTTCCCAGATCTGTGTATTATCAAAATTTTTCTTTTTTTTTTTTTCCTTTCTTTTTTTTTTTTCTCGGGCACTCCCCAATTGGTTATGAACATTCACCCATCCCACACTTTTAGACGGGTCCATCTGTCACATAGAAAGTACAGCATTGCATGATCAAGTGCTTGCTACAGTAATTAATATTCATTATGTATAATGCAGTATTGGTTAAATTGGTGCATGGACAATAAAGACACTCTGTCAGGCAGACAGGCTGAAAAAATAATGAAGTACATGTTGAATATTCTGTCGGAGAAGTTGACTACATGTGTAGCGCATATCCTGTGCCAGCCATGTGCTTTGGGCAGAGTTGTAGTGATTTTTCCAAGTCCCAGTTCCCCCTTAAAGGAATCCTTATGCTATACAGAAGGAATGGCGATTCGGAGCCAAACCATTACACTGTATGTAATCCAACACAATTCAAAGTTATGGCATTTCCTTCTTTTATAAAAAAAAAAAATAATAATTAAATTAAATAAACTCATCTCTTAAAAATACAAACCATCTATCCAAGTCTTGTTTGGTTTGTCATATTGCTAAAGGTCAGACTTTTTCCTAACTCTGATGTCCTGGGGTTTCAGTATATAGAGCACCTGGGGCCCATTTTATTCTGGAGTTGGATTTTAAGGATTTTCACAACTCTCTGCTGAGCATTGTTAACTTTGTGAGGTTATTTGCGTTTACAGTGCCTGGCCAAAAAAGAAGCATCACCATTTCAGTAGAGTCAAATTATTGGTCAAAGAAAATGGGCAAATTACTGGACTTGGGTTAAGATCTGTCCAATGCATTATTAAAATACTGAAGGACATACTGTAGTCAGGAAAAGAAAAACAATCATAAATGACTGGTTGGGGGTAAACACTTGGGAAAGAAAAAATCAACAGTAGAAATAAAAGCTATGTTTAATAGTGAAAGTAAAAGCCACAGGCATAATGTGATGAGAACCCACAGGATTTGGATTTAACCACTGTGTGGCCATAAGAAAACCATTTGTTAATTAGACTAATTAGAACAAAGGCATCAGTTTGCCATGGAGCATAAAGATTTCTGGACTGTAGAGCAATAGAAAAAGGTCTTGTGGTCTGATGAGTCCAGATTGACTCTATTCCAGAGCGATGGGTGTGTAAGGGCAAGAAGAGAGGCGGATGAAGAGATGCATCCATCATGCATAGTGGCCACTGTACGAGCCTCTGGAGGCAGTGTTATGATCTGGGGTTACTCAGGTCTAGACTTCACAATGTTATGGGGCAATAAAATAAAGTCAGGTGACGACCTGAATGTACTGAATGACCAGATTATCACATCCTTTTCTTCCCTGATGGCATGGACATATTCCTGGACTCAAATTGTGAAAGGGTGTTTCTGGGATCATCAACTGGCCATTACATCACAACGCACTATAGTAAAGTTGTAAAGGACATTGAACACAATATTACAATGTGTGGCTTCTGTCGTTGTTGTTGTTATTTGAGTTTCTTTCTTCAGTTTTTCCAAACCACAACGCAATAATTTTCTGAAATCAAATTCTTTCCTAAATGAAATATCAGATTGCTGTATAAATGCATGTTGCTATTGCAGATTGTGTAGTGACCAAATAACTGTTTTAGGGTTGTTAGCACATCACATGTCTTTGAGTTAAAGTGCATTTAATAATGTTACTCTAGTTTATTACTGTGCATACAATTCATAAAAATACATTATTTCTGTGAGTGTCAACAAGTATGCTAGTAAAATATTAGCCTAACATGACAAACATGACACAATACATTTTTTTTTTTTACAAAGAAATTTTATTTCTTCTAGAACAGGTAGTCTGAAATCTGATTCACCAGAAGATTGATGTGCAGTTATCTTAATAATGGCACCGTAACTGAAAATGTTACCAAACAAGTAAGCAGTGCTCCTTTCACAATCCTTGTGAATTCTCACTTTGCCTTTGCAAATATGAGGCTGTAAAGATGTATACCTTTGTTCATTCATTATGTCACATTCTCCCAAGTTCGCTTTCTTTTTGTCTTTCATTCATTCATTCATTCATTCATCATCTATACCACTTTATCCTGTATACAGGGTTGCAGGGGGCCTGGAGCCTATCCCAGGAGACTTTGGGCACAATGTGGGGTACACTCTGGACAGGGTGCCAATCCCTTGCAGTGCACTCACACACACACATACACTACGGGCAATCTGGGAATGTAACTTATTATTTATTTATTTATGTTTCATACCACTTATCAGTGCTGGGGGCCTGAAGCCTATTCAAGGGAACTCACTGTAAAAGGCAAGAGACACCCTGGATGGAACAATCACAGGGAACAAGAACATGTACAATTCAATAATACTGTATGTGCAATTAGAAAATGCCATTCAGCTAACTAAGCATGTCTTTGGACTGTTAGGGGAAACCTTGAGGACACCCACAAAGCACATGCAAACTCCATAAACAAAGACGGGATGTGAGATTTAAACCCCAACCCTTGAGATGCAAGGCAACATTGCTCACTGTTGGCTCTCCCTGCTGCTTGGAAAGATTTGAAGCCAAAGATGGGGATTTCAGAATAAAAAACCGAAGGTCTGAAAATTGCACAATTCTTTTGTGCACTAAAGAAGTGAGGTTTCTCTTTCTCCCATACTTCTCAGTTTACAGCTGTTATTTAGATTTAATGTTAAAAAACGTTTTTTATAGACATTACCAGTGACATTTACCATCAGAAGCGATATACAGTAGAAAGGCTTCTGAAAGAAAGGTTAATACCCTAAAAATAATTGAAAATGACAGACAATAAATTAAAAAAAAAATAAGTTTGCTTATTATAAGTCCTGAAGAGAAACTATGTTAACCCCAGTGTGTCACATTTTGGTGCTTGTTATCTCTGTAGAGGATGCGCACACACAACCACACACCCACCCACTCATGCACTAGGGCCAGTTTGGAAAGCCAATCAGAGTACGAGGCATGTCTATGGACTGTGGGGGGAAAACCAGAGGACCTAGAGGAAACCCACCTAGCATTCAAACAGGAGATCGTGCAAAACATGGGGAAGACAGGAACCCTGGAGGTGCAAGCGGACAGGGCGAACCACTGAGCTACTATTTCTACTGAAGATGCTGATAACGAGGAAAACCTTAATCTTCTGAGATCCCATCAGCCATCTTTTCTCAATATAACAATGGAACATGAAGTGCTACTTCTTCCATTCACATGCATCTTCTGCCCCCTAGTGGAACATAAAAATTTCAGCTTATTGCAGTTTTTTTTTCATGCACCACAACAAAGATTACTCACCTGTCTTTTGCTCAAGCCTTGGGCTCAAAACATGTCACACTTTACAGTATTTAGTGCATAAACATACTTCAGGAGAAGGTGAAAGCAAACAAATAGTCTGCTATAAAGAATCCAAGGATATTTTTATAGAAATTTTACTCGTATCATGCTTTTACCAGTGGACACAGTCAAGGAAAAAGCTTAATTAGAAAAAATATCTGTATAAAATCGTATCACTAATTAGCAGGCCAAAGATGATGGTGGCAAAGAAAAACGACACGAGGAAGAAACCTTTAAGAGGAACCAGACTTACAGTAAAAAGGAGCGCATCCTGATCTGGATGATAGTGAGAATGTAAATCATTTCTGTTCTAGTTCAAATTAAATGTAAGTCACATCAATTATTACCAATGATGAGATGCAAAATATGTTTCTAATATTTTTCTGTTTTATTTAATGCAGGGAGTTTTACTTTGGAAAAAGAAGCAGGAGTAAGGATCAAACACAGTGCTGTTTCTTAGAAATGGAAAGTGTAAATTTAATGGATGCATGTACAGTACACAGACATGCACTGTAATTTTTATCACTTTTGCTCCCTTGCATTATAAAAGCATAGACACTGTTTCATGAAATGTGAGTAACCAACTAGAATACGATTGTTGTATATCATATGCCAGACCAAACTAGTTTTGTCTGTCATTCTTATTTAAAATGTTCCTACAGGGAGTGTTCAAGCAGGACACTCCTATAATACAGAGTGCAGAATAACAGAGCACAGTTATGAGAGTAAAAACATAGAATTTCTCTATATAATCTACTATGTATAATATACTGTGTTTGAAGTCTTCTGTAAATGTCAATCACTTTTATGCCTTCATTCACCGGAAAATTTCAACACAAGTCCCGGTTTGACTTGAACGACCCTCAACAGGAGTTACGATTGTCATAAAATCTGAAATGCCTTTGGAATTGTCACTTCTAGGCATGCTTAAAAATGTGTATATTCCAATTTGAAAAGAGGGAACTAAGTACTCGTCATAACAATGGTAAAACATTTGCTTATGCATAAAACTGTGCATGTCAGTTTTCTTCTTGCATATCCGTGCGTAGCATAAAATCTGTAGACGGCAAAGTTTTGAGATACCACTCTTCATCCAGGCCTCTGACAATTTCTGTGGTGCTGCTTAATCTGTAAAAGTGTAAAAGTCTTGAGCTCGAGTGTTTGTTGCTCAATCTCTTTGTATATTATTAAGCTGCAACATTTGTTCGATCACTATCAGAGACTGTACTTTATAGAATGATGCTCAGATACATTCCAATATACTGTTACTTTCAATCCTTACTCTTTAGGAGACCCATTAACGTCGTCACTGTGAAGAATGGAACTCAGGAGAGAGAGTAGGCATAGTCACGATCAGTTCAGAATAGACCCCAGCCTTCTGTTCACTACATCGATTTCACCTGCCACTTGCTGTTTCGTGTTTTTCTCTTGCTCTGGCTCCACATCTTGACGCTGTTCAAGGCTGTGTTTGGATTGGATTTTGCCTGAATTGTCATTTTCTTTGGATAAAATTGTTTGTCAATAGGAAGTAATTGATGAAACATGAACAGCTATGATGTTATAGGAAAATAATTTACCAACATGAAGTGGCCATTTTCATATCACAACCTATCACAATGTGTTTTGTTCTTCCTGGTGTTTGTGTGATTCAAGGGTGAGTGACTATAAATTCAGATTTATCTGGTGTTAAAGACACCAGGATCGATGGTCCGATTCCAACCACGAGGTCAGTGTGCATGGAGTTTGCATGTTCACCCTGCGCTTAGTGGGTTTCCTTCCACAGTCCAAAGACATGCAGATTAGGTTAACTGGCATTCCGAAACTGCCCGCTGTGTGTCCTGCATTCGATTGGCTCCCTGTCCAGGGGGTACCCCGTCTTGTGCCCAGTTTCCTGCGATAAGCTCCAGGCCCTCACAACCCTGTACAGTATAAGCAGTTAAGTGAATAAATAAACACATGATTCTTTTGAATGAATAAACATTTTCTTGCATGCAGCTGGGCTCCACCCATGATAAAACCTCACTGTTTAGTCGCACTTCGCGAAGAATAAAAACAGGTACACGCATACATATATATTAAAATCTACAGCAGACTTTATTTACACTGACAAATTATAGTCAATAAAAAAATGACATGACTGGATGGACTGTTTTATTAATGGAACGGAACACAATATTGCATCATGGCAAAGTTTTAAGGCAGCACATGGATAACCCTACGCATTTAGTGACTGCTTTTGATTACTCTAAATCAGTCAGTGCCAAGTCCTCCTATGTTACACAAATACGAAAAGCTTTCTTGCATCCAATAAACCCATTCCAAAAAGGCTACAATGGGTAAAAATATGTCAACCAAGAAAAGTGCATTATTTTGGTCTTGTGCAATGCATGTGCAATATGCTTTACTAAAAGAAATAAATAAAAGCATAAATCAAAGATATTTATGTTGTTAATGCTTGTGCAGTAAAATGTTCCTAACTAAGCTGGAACAAAGTCTAAGTCAAGGTTCGTTATTTTCAGAGAAGTGCTTGATAACATTCAATAAATTTAAACGAGTTAGAAAATCATAGTTGATCGATTTAAACTATGTTACTACTTTTTTTTATTTTTATTAAAGGCTCTAAAGAAAAAATAACAATAAATAGATAATGCCACCTCAGTGATCGAATACAGAAGCGCATTCTTGAAACTTTCAGAATAATCTTCTGACCAGCAGTCTATAAGAAAACATTCTTATAAATATAGAATATCACTCTTGTTTCATTTAGAAAAATAAATATACATAAGTATATCTAAATAGAAAGTTAATTGAGGAGGATTAACGTGATGAAGATGCTGTAATGATGTATAAAAGTTATAGTCAGGTATAAAATAGAAGGTTATTTTCTAAAAGCAGATAAAGTCCACAATCTTTGGTGTAACTATTACCAAACAGTCTAGTGCATATTATCTCATCTACGAAAAAAAAAACAAAAAAAAAAACAATCTCGTTTGGAATACTCGATCTTGAGCTGCCAATTTGTTGCGTACACTTAGGAGTAAATAACAAAGTGATGAAAAAAAAAATCAGTGTGTATGGAACATACACCTTTGTTGTCAGTGAATCAAGTACTAAAAAAATGATGTACAGTACTATGCAAAAGTCTTGAGACACCTCTAATTTCTTTATATTTTGCTTCCAAAGAGCCAGACTTCTGTCAATTTTTTAATGCAGTCATGATGAATAATTCTCCAGACTCCCTGAAGGACTTTTTGGCTCTTGTTTTCAGCAGAAAGCTTTTTTTTTGCTTGTTAAGCTACACAGTGACCTATGAATCATTCAAGCATAAAAAAAAAACATCTAACTTGATGATCAGGCAGGTGATTAGGAGAGTGGAACATTGGATTGCGAGTAACTTGGTCTTGTTTTTTCCCCAAGACGAGCAAAACGTTTTAATAAATTTTAACTCAACAAACGAGCGAGTTCTGTATCACGCATGCGCTTCATCTGCCGAGCGTTAACGTGATCACAACTGAGCCAATGGTTCTTCTCTCTCTCGCACTGTCGGATTGTGGGTAATTATCTCCCATGTTTAGTCAGTGGGCATACGTCACTCGTATAGTCAACACATCCATGCACACATGTACTGTTTACTATAACATTATGACCATGTGTGTGTGTGCGTATAGCATTTTAAAATTATTTTGTGTCCAAATGTAGTGACTGTTCTTTAGTAATTGTACAGCAACAACGGAGCGAGTGAGAGGTTCCTTGATAAAGAGATTTTCCGATTAAGTAACAATTCTGTGTGTGTTTGTGAGAAAGTCGTCCTCAGTAGCCCCCTCCCTCCTCCTCTCTGCTCTCGTTTTACTTCAGCCACGATTCTTATCTAAAGTAAAGTTCAGGTTAATTTGTTTTATTTTTACTTTATATTTTCTATTAATTATGTTTATATGAATATTTTTTGGGTTGTGGAACGAATAATCTGAGTTTCTGTTATTTCTAATGGGCACGCTTCCAGAACGAATTATGCTCGCAATTCAAGGTTCCACTGTATACTGATGATGCTGAATGGTTGGAACAGCTGAGACGGGAAATGACCAATTTTTATATTGTATTATATTATATTTTATATCGCATTAAAACATTTTTCCTGTTCTTTCAATTAATCTACATCATTTAATTTAATATAAAGAAATAAGGGGTTGCTCAAGACTTTTGCACAGTACTCTATGTAATAAAATGTCAGCTTTGATTATTATTTTTTTATTGCCTTTTTTTTTTTTTTTTTTTTAGCTGTTTTGCTTAGTACTGATGTACCACTTTCTGATAGCTACACCAGTGGTGCTGCTAATCACGCACATCGCTCCACCGATGCTCCACCAAGTCGGCTTGCGATTAAGGAAGAGGAATTGGAATACGAAGGCCAACACCACATCTGTGGTCCTCATGAGTGCCACGGGACCGGCCTTCTCAACCTGTAATGCTTTGGTAAGGAATGTCTGGCCACCGATTCCCAGAACCCCGATGGCTATCAGGTTCCACCTGTCCCAGCCGCATTCTGGTAATGTCCACTCATCTATGATGAACAACACAACGACACACTCTATGAAACCCATGATGGCATAATACCACACCGAGAGGAAGAAATGCACATTCTTGCCCATCTTTCTCAAGATGACCATCGTGCATGCTGCCGCAATGGCGCTCGAGAAGGCAGCTATGGCGCCCTTTATGTGGTTGCTGTAGTTGTCCTCGATGTCAGACAGCTTACCGCCGAAGAGGAATGGCGGTCTCACTATGAGCACGACTCCGGTAAGGGTGAAGACGATGAATATGAAATCCCATATAGTGCAGCGCTCCTTGAGGAAGATCCAGGCCAGCAAGGATGTGAAGACGGGGTTGCTGAATGTAATGACGGTGGCATCGGCGAGGGGCATCTGGAGCACGGCGTAGTACAGAAGGATCATAGCGGTGGAACCGAGGAAACCTCGCAGAAACAGGTACAAGCGCATGCCCTGAGGACCCAGGAAACCAGTTCTGCAAGACAGTGATTATTACAGAAAGTTTGAGTGTTTTATATAGAATTTATACAACAATTAAGTCATGGTGCATTAACTTGACTAGATGAGCTGCGTGCTTATATCTCCTATAACTACAGCAATGTTAGCAAAATCATTAGCGGGCATGACAAACAAAACCTTTCAGTTCATATACAAAAAGCATTCAAGTCAAACCCAGGACTTGTGATGAAATTTCTCATGAATGAAGGTGTAAAAGTGATTGACATTTACAGAAGACTCCAAGCACAGTACGGCGATGAGGCTCTTAGCTGCAGTAAAATATCTGAATGGTGCAAACGTTTTAAAAAAGGCCATGTGTCTGTGAATGACGATCCTGGTCAGGGAGGATCGGAGGCTAATGCTGTCGTTCACATGAATATTTAACGAGTGGAACGCCTGATCCGTGAAAATCGATTAATAACTTGTGACCAACTTGCGGAAGAGGCGCATCTGTCTGTGGGAACTGTACACACAATCATTCACCAACACCACTTGCACATGACAAGAACTCAGCTAGGAGTTATTGCCACATCCTCCGTACAGTCTTGACCACGCTCCAAGCCATTTCCACATGTTTGTGTCATTAGTCAGTCCAATTAGTGTACTGAGAAAACATTTTTGGTACCCAAACACTAGTAAGACACTGGGATAACACTGGGTATTCAAAAGTCCCGGTTTGACTTGAACAAACTAGGCCCTAGGACAAACTAATGTGAGCCAGCTATAAAGTGAACGTGAACTTCTTTGGGATCTATATTTGTCTGTAGCGTGTGTCAATCTATATCAATTTCTTGTTTATCAGACTGCTTTATTAAAAGTATGTTTCACGAGCTAGAATCAATACTGAATCTCTGCGAAGCTGTGATGAATCACAGCACTTGGCCTGAGGGCTCGCTTATTCACAGCCGTGCTTCTTGTATTCAGTATTACTGCAGTCTTGCTCATGTGATTTTGTAATCACTGTTATCTTGCTTAAATAAAAAAAATATATACAGTAATAATAAATACAAGAATTCAATAAGTTCATTAACAGCGACCATATTTCTGTATCTGACATGGAGCCCTGATTTCTCTAACAGCTGCTTGAATCAATGCAAAAAGCAAATTCAAAATAAAAATGTTCTTAATTTTATGGGATGATGAGGTACGAGTAAGTAAAGGGACAAATCGAAAAAGCGATGCTTAACCAATTTTTTGGTCTAATCCAGTGTCAAATATACTGTAAATCACCTGATTTATGAATGGCTTTAAGGTTCTTAATGAGGGGGAAAAAAACGATTCGCAACAGATTCAGAAATTTCCACTGACATGCTGATGTGACCGAGCCCAAAAGGAAAAGGGGGAGAGGAAGAGAGAGAGAGCGAGAGAGAGAGAGATTTACATGATTTCACCATAACTTTACAAACTCACTTATTTTTATTCTAAGCACATTTGAAAACAAGTACTTTTGTACTTTTACTCAAGCGGAAATTTAAATGTAGGACTTCAACTTCTACTGGATTAATATTTTACCTAGGGTACCCCTTCTACTTTTTTCTTTGAATGCAGGATTTTTGCCCACCGCTGCAGGACTGACTTAGACTGGAACTTACTTGCAGTAGATCATGGCCGGGATGATAAACAGCATCTGGAAAAAGCAGCGGATTGCACTGATTTCCACAGCATGAACACCTTCGATTTTCTTCACCAGAAGAGTAACAATTGAGAAGAAGAGTGAAGCCAGAAGAGTGTAGATGAGGCCCTGGGCAGAACAGGATTTCTTTTCTAATGGAAAACATAAATGTGAAGAATCAAAACTAGCTCCTTGTTCATTTCAACCGTTCTTTTAAAGCAACAAAGATCAGCGAAGGAATATAAAGTAAAAAATTCTTCAAGTGGTTTCAACACAAACACAGTGTATTTTATTTCAAATTATGTAATTCGTAAAGAGACAGTAAATTACTATTCATATAATATAAATATTTTGTATCTCTCAGTCTAGTTCAGTACACACATGGGCAAAACTGCTGACTGGACAAGGAGAGTAAGGCACAGAAGGTCATTGCTGAAAGGGCTGGCTGTTCACAGAATGCTGTATTGAAGCATATTCATGAAAGTTGACTGGAAGGGAAATGTGTGGTAGGAAAAGTTGCACAAACAACAGGGACGACTGCTTCATACGGGCAAATTTTGCATTTCATTGGGAAATTAAGATTCCAGAGTCTAGAGGAAGAGTGAAGAGGTACAGCATCCAAGTTGCTTGAAGTTCAGTCTGAAGTTTCTGTAGTTGTGATGATTTGGGTTGCTATGTCATCTCCTGATGTTGTTTCACTGTGTTTCCTTTTCCAGAATGACTTGGCACCTGCCCACTGTGCTGACCATAATATTACTATGCTTTATTGGCCAGCCAACTCACCTGACCTGGACCTCAGAGATAATCTATAGGCTATGGTCAACCTGAAAATGACAAACACCCAACCCAACAACACAGATGAGCTGAAGGCTGTTATCAAAGCAACCTGGCCCATAATAACGCCTCAGCGTTGCCATAGGAAATGATTCACGCTAAAGAAGTCCCGACCAAGTATTGACCGCCTGCCACCTTTGCCACCAAAACAACCATGACCTGTCGAGACTTGGACTCCACTACACTTTTGAAGGTGTGCGGTGGTATTTGGTACCAAGGGGTCAGTAGCAGAGCCATCAAGTCCTGTAAGCTGCCAGGTTGGTGCATCCATGGATCAGACTTGCTTTGTCAGGACATTCGACAGATGCTGAGATCTGGAGAATTTGGAAGCCAATCAACACCTCAAACTCTTTGTTGTTTCCTCAAACCATTCTTTAACCATTTTTGCCTTTGTATGTGTGTGTGGCACGGTGCATTATGCTGCTAAAAGAGGCCACCGCCATCAAGAAATACCATTTCCATGAAGGGCTGTCTTCGACCAACAACAATGTTTAGACAGGTGTCTAAGTAACTGCCAGGAGAATGGCAGGACTCAAGGTTTCCCAGCGTATGTTTGCCCAGAACTTTGCTCATCACACTGCCTCTGCCAGCTCGCCTTCTTCGCATAGTGCATCCTGGTGCCATCTCTTCCCCTGGAAAGCGACAGTCATGCACCTGGTCACCCACATGATGTAAAAGAAAATATGATTCAACAGACCAGGCCTTCTTCCATTGTGCCATGTTCCATTACTGATGCTCATGTGCCCATTCTGACCATTCTTTTGGAGGTGGACACGAGTTAGCATGGGCACCCTGACCAGTCTGCGGCTACGCAGCCCCATATACAACAAAATGCAACACTGTGTTCTGACACTTTTTTATATAAACCAACTTTTTCAAATGATATTCCCTTATGACAGGGCCCTCTTTGAGCAGGATAATGTGTCCTGCAGCACTGCAAAAAATGGTTCAAGAATGGTCTGAGGGGGCCTACCACTGGCGAAGTGGTAAAGTGCTTGCCCTATCATCCGGTGATCGCTGGTTCGGTTCCCAGGTGATGATGTAACCTCTCACAGCCGGAGGCCTCGAGAGAGCTAAATTGGCCGAGCTCTCTCAGCGGGGAGGGATGAGAGGTATT
>JAOVVA010000054.1:20782260-20794977 GCA_028565275.1 Leiocassis micropogon
TAATGAATAACCAGACTGTGCAACACTGCTCCTCATTCTAACTTCCTCAGTCATTTTGATTGGATGGTTTCTAATAAAATGTTAATCTTTGTTCAATTTACTGCAATTTATTTAGATTTTTTTTCATAAAACCTGTGAGCTGTTTGACCTTATATGACTGAATTGTCTATCGAACAAAAGTTGTAGGAGGTATGACTTTAAAAACAGCCTCATGTTAAGTTAAATGGAACAGATGGTCAGAAAAACAGAAATTGTAGGAAAACTAAAGCAAAAAGTAAGTGATTCGTATTCGTGAGAAGAGCGACAAAAAAAACAAACAATAATACTAATGATGTTGTTAGTCTATCGGCTGCTCCCATCGAGGGGTCGCCACGGCAAACCGTCTGATCCACACACAACTCGGTACGGGTCTGACATCGGGTGCCCTTCCTGATGCAACCTGCCCATTTTTATCCGGACTTGGGACCACCACCGCATCCAGTGGCTGGCGTTTGGGTGGGAATTGAACCTAAGCCGTCCGCATGGCAGGAGAGAAACCTACCACTGAGCCACCAATACCAATAATAATAATAATACTACATTCATTCATCATCTCTACCTCTTATCCTGTGTACAGGGCATTGGGGAGACTGGAGCCTATCCCAGGAAACTTTGGGCATGAGGCTGGATACAGCCTGAATGGGGTGTCAATTTATCGCAGACAAAACACACACAAACACACAAACTTTGGGATGCAAATTAATCTAACTGCATGTCTCTGGACTGTGGGAGGAAACCGGAGTACCCAGAGGAAACCCACCAAGCACGGGGAGAAGATGCACACAGACCCGAGGCAGGACGTGAACCCCGAGGAATTGGCTACGACTAATATTGGGGAGAAAATTGAAAATAAATAAATAAATAAATAATACTTTATCACTACTACTACAAATAATACTACTAATTCTATCAGATAACCGTGTGATGTCATCCAACAAAACAAGTTTTTCTGTGTTTTTCTTGCATAAATTTTCTTTTCTTTTCATTGTTGTGAAGCTGCTTTGAGACAATGACCATTTGTTAAAAGCGCTATATAAATAAAATTGAATTGAATTAATCTAATAGCAGAGTTCCTTTGCAGGCAGCGCCAGCCAATCAAAATCGAGCACCGCAAATCTGCGCGCTTCTGACTGACGGGGCGTGAACACTCCAGAGCTACAGTGTTTCTTGCACTTGGATTACAGCAGGCAATGTGACGTGTTTATTTAAGGTGTTATAGGACATTAATACAATAAACAAACACTTTAACGTCTTTATGATGAGAAAATAAATATTAGCTTATGTGATTAAAATGAAACTACTTAATTCATTAATAATGAAGATGAAGAAGGAAAAACAATCCTAAAACCTCGAACTCTGGGATTGTTAGATATGTTTTATCGTTTTAAAGTGTCCATCCTGACCGAGTGGACTTTTAGAAGTGCACTTGAGCAAAGTGAGAGAAAGGTTTAAATCAGGATCAGATTACCGCTTTGATCTGCTGCGCGTGACACTGGCTCGTCCTCGGGCTCGTGCCCCGGTTTAAAACACAAACACTCGGTCCATTTGCGTGAGTTTTTCTGCGCCGTGCCCCGGGTATCGACATCACCCTCCTGCTGCACTCTTAAACTGTCTCGCAGCCGAGTTTCTGTCTCCTCCACCTCCTCTTCCTCCTCCGCCGCATCACCGGGAACTTTGGGAACCGGCGCGTGCTCCTCTCCGAAGGGGACAACTGATAAAACGATGTGTCCGCCATCGTCGTCGGCGTCGTTCCCCTCCGCGTTTCTCAAATCGTCCATATCAAGATGCAACAGGTGCTCATATCTCGGCAACGCGCCTCGTCACACTGTTCCCCCAGGACTAGAACTTCGCTAAATAATTAACCTTGCACACGCTGACTTCCAAACGCCATTTTATACCACTAGAGGGCGATCGAGAGTGAGACATGCAGAAGGAGATACAGCGAGCGAGAAAGCGGACTCGCTCGCTCGGTCGCGTTCCAATACACACACGTCATAAAATTAAACGAGAACAGTATTGTAGTAATCAAAATGTAGGTCTATTTTTTTATTATTATTATTATTAATATTATTATTATTATTATAAAGGAATCGGACACTTTAATATTATACTATGAAGTACGCAAGGGATTTAACGAGCTGATATTAAAATATTTGGAAGTGCACTTGTCATGGCGGCCAGAACTCATTTTAAACGCGACCGTAACCTTAGCGAACGAACAATAAAACAGTTGGCCAACGGTATAGTTTCCCTGCGTTTCTAACAAACCCATTAACGTATAATTATTAAGTTACAATTATAAAGTTATATATTATTATTATTTTGTATATTATATTATACAATTATAAATACTATTACAACTTATGAAGTTGCCAAAAGCCGAAGTGACATTTCTACCACTAGAGGGCGATCGATAGATATTGTCACCCTGAATATCCCTAACTACAATTGACCATTGTTCAGATACTTACCTGATAGCTGTTGTTATTGTTGCTAATACTGACGTTTCTTTTGTTTTTACGTACCATGTTATTCTTTCATATTTAATATGTTTATAAATGTTTATTAATTCAAATTGTTATTTATAATGTAATCAGTTATATTATAATGGGGGGGGGGGGCGTCCCAATCCACACACGTCAAAAATTATGCGAGAAAACGTACGTATTGTAGTAATCAATATGTCAATATGTGGACCTGGTTCAAAAGTTATTTAATTTAAAATCCGAACCATTAAAATATTTGGAAGTACACTTGATAGAGAACGAACAGTAAAATAGTTGGCCAAATGAGTATTTAAAAAAAAAATATTATTATTATTTCCGTATTATGACTACTACAACTTATAACAAACTGCAATTTCATACCACGAGAGGGCGATCGAGAGAAACAAGAGGAGAGCGATAGCTAGAGAGCTCGTTCGCGTCCCAACCCACACACTACCTCACTACGGTTTATTTTTTAAAACACTTAAATATTATAAAATCAAGTATGTAAGGGATTTAATTAGCTGATATTAAAGATTTAAAAGTACACTTGACATGGCGACCATAACTATTTCTAAACGCGACCGTAACCATGGGGAACAAACAATAAGAAAGTTGGCCAACTGAGTAGTTTCCCTGCGTTTTTTTTTTAAAAGCACTTATAATTAATAGTACAACTTAACATAAAGTGATTATTGGTGATACGTGAATATTTATTATCTAAAATGTATTTATTATCTTTTTCTTTCTTTCTTTCTCTTTCTTTTTTTGTTAGAAAACATGCTTGTCAATATATAAGCACCATGCTTAATACAGTACAAGAAGAGATGTCACGTTTATATTAAAGTGGTAACAAAGTGGTTTATTAATACATTACTACACAGTAATGCCAAAGAGTAAACAATTACACATCTAAAACTTCTGCCTTAAATGTCATACCTACAAAATTCTATCACATCTACATTTACTTTACTACTTTTAGCTTGAACCGAATTACATAATGAAGAAAAGAGAATACTACAGCTAGTGTAAAAAATTCTGTCAGTCAGGTAAACTATTTATCTTTTACAAAAGTTACAAACTGCTTAAGACTACAGTAAAAAACTGTTAACTATTTCCTGGCTAACCTATTACAGTGTCTATAACTTAATTTGTAGTTTTGTGTTTCTTTATTATGCCTCTCAAACGTCCCGCTAGCTTTAGTTTGCAGAGAAATAATAGATAAAGAATGGCTTTTGTTAAAGGGTTAAAAAAAACTAAAACTGAAAAGTGCAGACTAGATACAATTGACAACAACAGTGAAGGACACAAAGGACTTCTAGACAGGCGGTCATCTGGAAACGTCATTAGTCATCTAGATAACGCACGTGAGTTCGGATAGCAAGCTTGTCTCCATTGGTCTGTCCTCCTGCACTTTCAGCGAAAAAAACATTTACCGGTGCTTCAATTACTCAGATCGATGATGAGGTGCTCGTAGATCTGTGTCCTCCCTTTGAAACTGGAGGCGAGCAGGAGCTCATGGTTGTCAATGGATACCAGAGAGAACGCCCTTGGTGCTTGGACGTTCAACTCTTGGAAGTGCACAAATAGGCCCTTCTTGGAGTCCCACTGGTAGACCTGCGTGAGAGAGTAATCACTGCCGAGGATAGCGTACTGCCAGTTTCCAATCGTCACAGGCTGGAAGACCATGGAGCCACGTGATGGTACACTCTGCACCTCTGTGAACATCGCGCCGTCCCAACGCATCACCTTTGAGTCACCGATGAAACGTGTCAGGCAGATATAAAGCTCGCCCCTGACCCTGAAGTGCTTTACGGCATATACGTCCTCAGTCTCAGGGATGTCCGTGCGCCGCTCAAACCTCTTCTGGCTCCAGTTCCACTGATAAATAACCGGCCGTTGTGAGCTGCTGGACAGGATCAGGTGGGGTTTGCCAGCGATCTCCAGGTACTCCACGTCCGTGTCTCGGTGCCATGGGTGCAGAGACTGGTGCGAGTAGAAGCCATTGCCGTTCCACTTGTACACAGTAGTAGAACCTGCTTTGGAGCTGTCAGCAATGGCGAAAAACCACTCACCGTCCAAGCGGAACGTCTCAACGTCATTGGGTTTGCGGATCTTCAAGATATCAATGTCTTGGATCTTGATGAACTTGTGGGCTGATGTATCCCGCTTGTAAATGTGTGAACCCCCAAAAAGTTGCGCGACAATAATAAACAGTTGGTCATCGATCACCATTGGCTTACAGACTACAGTGGAGGTGCCTAAGAAGAAATTTTAAAAAACTGTTATATACAGCATCATGGTTTGTTTTAAGACTTTTACCTTTTAGTGATCTCAATAGTGAACACAATAAAGTGTGATGTAAGCTGGATCTCACTCTCAATATTGTCATAAGGTCTAAACTCCATGTTGACGTGGTCCCATTCCATGAAGCTACATGTTCCTGAAAAAGGCTGTGCAAACACAGCATATTGATCGTTCCCAAGGGTGAACGTCTCGACAGAAATAGACTCGAACTTCAGGGTTTTCTTAGAAACGAACTCTGAAACAGAAAGATAACTTTACTGCTGGATATTTGTTTTTAAAAATGCCAGTTTCAAGTACTTGTCCTGAATTTTTGAGATTTCTCTCATCAGAATCAATGGTATTATAAAGGACTGTCCGTCACCTTACCTGCAGTTATGCAGTCAAACGCTTGTGGCATCAGCTCATTGATCTTTTTCCCTTGATAATGTGGTGGTCCGTTACACTGTATCTGGTCCACTGTTGCGTTGGTGTTGTGCATCCATTCAACGAGCCATTTCAGTTTACAGTCACAGATGAACATGTTTCCTCGAAGATCCCTGGTAGAACAAGGACTTCTAGTTAATATCAACCTTGACCTTCTTAGTGTATAGTTGATGTCATGAACATTACATAGAGACACACTGCGCAGCAAAAAAAAAAAAATCACCACTTCAGAAGGGTCAAATTATTGGCCTGCAGCAAGCACCAAAATAAGGAGATTCAAAAGTACCTTTGGAGCAATGTAAGGTTATGTGGTCTAATGAGTTCAGATTGAGTGATGAGTGCATCAGAGAAAGAAGGGAAGCGCATGAAGCAATTCACCCATCATGCATAGCGCCCACTGTACAAGCCTTTGGAGGCAGTGTTATGATCTGGGGTTCTTTCAGTTGGTCAGGTCTAGACTCAGCAATGTTATGTGGTAATAAAATGAAGTCAGCTGACGACCAGCTGACGACAATGTACTGAATGACCAGGTTATCACATCTGCAGTTTCTTCCCTGATGGAACAGGCATATTCTAGGATTTAAATTGTCTTGTGTGGTTCTGAGAACATGAGGAATCATTTTCACACACATGAATTTAACAGCACATTATGCACAGTAATCAAAGCCAAAGGTGGTCAATGAAATCTTGGACTGCGCAAATAGTTTTTCCGGCTGGCAGTGTATTACATGTATATATGTAAAATGTGTAAAAACATACACTTTTGTTAGCGCGTCCATCCCCTTGAAAACATCTTTGGGTAACGTCTCCAGATTATTATAGGCGAGGCTCCTGATCAGTAAAAAGAGAATTATTAACGTGTACAGCGCTCACACCCATTATACAGAGTTAATCATTTGTGCTCCTATAATAAAATACACTCTGATATACTCACAGATGGAGGAGAGATTTCAAGCCTCTAAATGCCAAAGGTGACATGGTCCCAATTTTGTTGTTTTCAATAAAACTGCAATCAAGAGTGACATTTGGTAAGAGATGTGTATTTAGTTACACCTTTATAAAGTAATAAAGTGCAATGCAACTCACAGGTACTCCAGATGTGGCAGGCCCTGAAACACGTCTTCATTAATAAGGTCAAAAGTGTTGGATGTAAACAAGCTGTAAAACAACAGGGAATGTTTTAGTTTTGCCATGAAATATTGGGATACCCCAACCTCTCACCATATGTCATACCAATATTACTTTAGTCTTACAGGAGTTATTGATCCATTAATAAACATGTCTCTTTATAATTTACCCTTTTGGACTTTTTTTGGGGTGGGCAAAAACATGTGCTTATGTTGCAAATAGTCACATGACTACATGGTTTTCAAAGTAAACATGTAAGATTTCAGAAAACCATGTGTGAGGAAGTGTTAAAACCATGTATTGCTACACAGTTTGAAGTTTAATACTACACAAAAAATCCTATTTTTTAGAATTTCGTCACATGAAAGTGTTTTTAGTGTTATCATTGAAAATTAAACATTTAGGTTGGCTTGCTTCTATCTGCATTATATCCTGAGAGTATTTTAATGTTTATTTAATATTAATCTCAGGTCTATCTATTTAAATGTCAACTTTAATTGATCTATATTGCTAAGTGCTTCAGGTTGTCATATATGACTTGGAGAGATATACTGTATGCATGTCTCAGATCACCTCCGGGAATTATATGAACAAACAGATTTAAATGTGTTACAAATTCTTCTCTAGATCTGGATATAATCCTGACACTCAAGGCACATGAAGCAACTTAATAGTTATAGGCAAAGAGATAGTAATGCTGTCTAATGCTGTCCAGGTTAAACCAATTGAAGCCTTTATTTGTCACATATACAGTACATTACTTTACTCTATCACTGCTATCCACTGCACTCTACACTACCATACCACAGTATGTTACTGCACAGTGGAATTCTTTTCTTTGCATATCCCAGCTTAGGAAGTTGGGGTCACAGTGTCAACCATGTTATGAATGAGCAGATAGTGCTGAAGTCCTGGTTCAAGGGCCCAACAGGGGCAGCTTTGTGTGGCTGCGGCTTAAATTGCCAACGCCAACCAAAGCCATAACCCCCTGAGATACTATTGCCAATGGCCAGAGCAGGAATCGAATGGGAGCTGCTGTGGTAGAGGCGTTCCACTGGACCACTAGAGACCATAAGAACATTTGTCTGACACGCTTATCCATGCTCAAGGGCACAAGCTTGCTGGTGCTTGGTTTGAACCTGTAGCCTTTTGATCTTTTGTGTAGTTTGACATCTTAATTACTGAGCTTTCCCTGCACTGTACCCTATTCAGTCCTATACACTAAATGTAAATGTAATATAACATACACAGACAGCAAAATTATTTCTGACAGTGTGCTTATGCTGGAAATTTAAGGGCTTTAAAAAAATTCTTTGAAAACCTGAAATTGTAATGCTTTTCCTTTATACTAAAAGAACCAGTGTGATTACTGTCATAATTTAACACTGGACAGGAAATGTTTTCAATTCAATTCAATTCAATTTTATTTGTATAGCGCTTTTAACAATTGGCATTGTCCCAAAGCAGCTTTACACAATCAAAAGAATTATTTAAGTTTGAAGGTGTTTTAACAACAATGACTGACTTAAGACCATAAGATTTAGAAGACAAATCCAATAGAGCAGCTGCACTGCATAATTTATACACCATAGCACATTGCAGTGTTGCCAGATTGGACGTTGTTTCTTAACGAGAAGTATTTTCATCACATTTGTTCTAGAGAAAAATGCCTCTTGGCAGTGGAGCTATATAATTTAGCTAAATTTAGAATAGGAGAATGATGGTACTGACTACATTAAGCCACAATAAATGGGTGTTTGTTATGGTCTATACATTTCTAGACAGAGTTAGAAATAAATAGTCTGAGAAACTAGCTTGGTCTGACCGAAACACAGATTGAATGCCTCAAACTGGTAGAACATCTTAAACGAGTTTCTTCCAGCTTTTTTATGACTTGGCTTAACTGATCCATAAATGCTTGAGGTTTTCTAATTGCCTAAATTTTGTGTTATTAAAAAATGTCTGTGGTCTCAGCTTGTATTTTAGCAGGGGAAAACAGTTGATGGATGTGAAATAAAGGAAAATAAGAGTTAAGGCTAATATACACAGTATGGCCAAAAGATTGTCTACACCTGGCCATTAAATAGACAATTAATTATCGCCCATGAAAAAATCAGTATGAGAGCACCAATCTTGCCTGACCTCGGAAGCTAAGCAGTCTTTCGCCTGGTTAGTACCTGGGTGGGAGACTGCTTGGGAATATCATATTCTGTAAGCTATTTTTATAGGGGCACCAGTAGCTCAGAGGGCTCTGAGTTGCTGCTTAAAAGGTTGACAATTCAAGCTCCAGCTCCACCAGGCTGCTACTGTTTTTCCCTTGACCCTTTGTGCTCCAGGGGTGCTGTATCTTGGCTGACCTTGTGCTCTGACCCCAGCCTCCCTAACATGCCTGGATATGCAAAGAAAGAATTTCCTAAGGCTTAACTTAACTTACACTTATATGTGGGCTTTCTATAAACTAGTACCACAAATTATATAGAATATCTTCACTTGACAAAGCATTACAGCTTCTCTTCACTGTTACTAAAAGACTCGAACATGCTCAAGCATAACAATTCCCCAGTCCTGCACACAAAGCAAGCTCTATGAAGACATGTTTGCAGAGGTTGAAGTGGAAGAAATCATGTCCAGCACAACGCTCTGACCTCAACCCCAAGGAATACAAAACTGAAATATTGACTGCACGACAGATTTCTTGCCAGCATCACTAATGTGGCTCTTGGGACCCACATTTCGAAGTTCCCACAGCCACAATCCAGTCATAGTGGAAACCCCTTCCATGAAGAGTGGAGGTCTTTATAACAGCGAAAGGGGACTAAATCAGGAACGTTAAGAGGTTCCAAAAGATCTTGCCATATAGCCAATTTGGACAGCCTATAATGGTTTAGCGTCTGATTTGATTACACTTTTCAATCTGGCAACCCTATTTAAGCGTTTTAACGAATTAGATACGCAGCTTAATGGACTCTTTAATATTGCAAGGAACAGACATTGCCTGTTTACACACATTTGCATACCATACGTTGCAACCCAGCCCTCAGTAATCAAGAGCAGACGCACAATAAAACACAATGGGTTTAGTGCGCACTACAGAACAGAGACATGTTTCAAAATTAGAAGGCAGCCACAGGGTTGCCATGGCGACGCCCAAGCAATTGCACATGGATAACAAGAGCTCACAGGAGCTGAAGAGACGGCGTGTGCAGGAAGCTTCCCGGGGCGATTTCAGTGAATCCAGACTTCACGAAGGATCTGTACGGAGAGAGAAGCGCATCAGCATTTCATTTTTACGCACAGCAGCTGAGGAGGAACATCTCGTGAAGGGGGAAACTTACAAGGAGACGACGTCCGGGGGGAAGGTGTGCGGAACACTTCTGATGTTTTCGCACAAAGCGTTATCCTTGGTGCATGTGCATCCTGCAGGGCATCGGGGCTGCTTATTGCCCCTGCGGCTCTCCGCGGAGAGAAAGAGCGCGGCCGCGCAAAGCAGCGTTAAACTGAAGCCCAGCCATGACGCGCCGCCGTCTCGCATTCTGTCCCGGTTCACTCCAGAGCCTGGGATAGGGAAAATAAAGCTCCTCCGATGGGAATCCCCTCTGGTGCTTCTGTGCGCTCTGAGGCTTTAAGGATGGTGGTCGATGGCGAAAGGTCTCGGAACATATACAAAGACGCGCGAATGCACATCCAAGGCTTCCCAGGTCCAAGCAAATAGCCTAAATGCACTAATGCAACCGGGTAACCTCCATAAGATGAACCATAATTGTACAGAAAAGCCCGTGAGCCTCGTGTAGAGCCCCTGCCCACAATAAATAAAGATGTGTACAGGGTCTCAGCCAATGGTCTTCTTGCGCCTCTCTCTCTCTCTCTCTCTCTCTCTCTCTCTTTCTCTTTCTTTCCCCTGCGATTGCGCATGAGCGCATCCTGGGAATTATAACCTTATCAGAATATTCATGAGACAAAAAAACACGCACCTGTGTCCCAAGCCGGGTGAGAGGGTCGCTACTGGGCTTTGTAGCTTTATTTTCCAGTGGTGTATGCAAAGGTTGTACAATAAGAGCCTATAAATAAGTGCAACTGACTGTACGCCACTATAAGCAATAATGATGCTCTGTTGCCACTGTATGCCTGTGGTAGACTGTAGACTGTATGCCACTATAAGCAATAATGATGTTCTGTTATTACACTAATAGACATGTGATGGAAAGCAGCCATGTGTTGAAGAGATCATGTCAACAAAATGAATATAAAACGTATACAGCCCTAATTCAATTCTATTCTATTTATTTTTATTTATATGTCACTTTTAACAATGGTCATTGCAACAAAGCAGCTTTATAGTATATATAATGTGTGTCTTTTGGGTGATATCAGATAGTAGGGATTGATTTGCAGCCATCCGGGAGGCTGGAAGTTGAATGTAACAGGAAA
Source organism: Leiocassis micropogon (assembly GCA_028565275.1). Classification (NCBI taxonomy): domain Eukaryota; kingdom Metazoa; phylum Chordata; class Actinopteri; order Siluriformes; family Bagridae; genus Leiocassis; species Leiocassis micropogon. The sequence goes on from JAOVVA010000054.1 coordinate 20,793,072, forward strand.
GGTGTAAAAGTTAAGCTGTCCTTCCTGATGCATCTTTCCATTTTTTTCCGAGCTTGGGACTGGCACTGCATCCAGTGCCTAAGGGTTGGGCACTAGGTTGGGCCTTTCACATGGAAGGCAAGAAACCTACCACTGAACTATGGCATAGATGTAGATAAGAAGAAGAAGAAATTTTAAATGAATACAAATGTTTTTAAAAAGTGGTCATAACCTTTGATAAGCTTATTACCTGACAAATCGTTAGCTATTAGAAATTGTTGCAAAGGCTTCGAGGTTTAAAAGGGAATTTTAATGAACTCATTAGAAATATTGTTTTTTGTTTGCTTGATTACATTGATTAACCAATCGTCACTTTCAGCCCATAGTCATTAAGAGAGGCATGGATAATTGTGTCAGGTAAGGGTTTATTGATTATTATGCCAGAATAAATATAACATTAAATATTGAAAGACAGTAATTGATGCTTTCTGTCTAAATAGCAGGGGTAAAAAAATACAGCTGATAGGCATGTGATACATTTAAGGGGACCTTAGTTGTCAGGTTTGCTCTTATGTGAGTGTAAAGGGGCACCCTTATCATTTTTACTATGACATTATAGCATGTTACAGTCAGCACGGTGGCGTAGTGGTTAGCCTGATTGGCTTTGCGTCTCCAGAATAGAGGGTTCGATTACTGCCTCCGTTCTGCGTGCTTGGAGTGCGCATGTTCTTCCCATGAAGAACATGCACACTCCAAAGGCACATGTAGGTTTCCTCTGGATACTCCGGTTTCCTCCCACAGTGCTAAGACATTGCCCGTAGTGTGTGTGTCTGTGTGCCCTGTGATGGATTAGGATCTGTCCTCATGCCCTAAGTCTCCAGGGATAGGCTCCAGGCCCCTGCAACCCTGTATTAAGATAAGCAGTATAGAATATGAATGAATAAATAGCATGTTTCCCCTGGGGAGAAATCCAGCTTGGTTTGTCATAACAAAGGCTAAGCTGGTCAAATCAGGAGACCATATTTAAAAGTTAAATGTTATTTTCCATGTATTTTTTTTTCATGAATTCTCTAATGGTTTTACTTTTCTGTTTTTGAAACGTAGCTTTGGTTATGAGTGATAATTCAGATTACTTTTCCTTTCCACCAGCTGGCAAAGATCCTCTACGAGTTTGGTCAGCCTAGCCTGTGTTTTGGCAGCTGGTAGCTGGTCAGTGTAAGCTGGGTTTTCCACCAGAGATACAACCTAAATATTTCTGTTCTTTAGTCAATTTATCATTCAATAAATAATTGGCAATGCCGGTGAACTCCGTACGAGCCATTCTTTGTTCCGGCATTTTTTTCATCTTTTCCCAGAAAGATTTAAAAACAGTCAAGTTTTTGTTTCAGCATTTGACCCTCTGGCCCTCTCGACAGTTCATTCATCTAGAACATTTCACAGAATAAGAGACTGGTTGTTATGGGCTGACAAAAAAAATGCATCAAGTCCTCCTCCTCCTTCTTCTCTCTGAATATTTTCATTTAGAGATGAAAACAAGGCTAGTCTATGTGGCCATGAGTCTTTTCTTGTACATCTTCCGAAAGACAATTTAGCATTTCCGTTTGTATATCACAAATATTCATAATGACGGATAGACTAATCACATTGTTTAAGGACATACCAGAATATTCAAGGATATACTGTATGCAATATATGCAAGGACATACACATCGTAGATTTATCGATAGATAGATTACTTTATTAATCTCAAAGGGGAATTGTAAATTGTTTTTTACTCTCTCTCTTTCTCTCTCTCTCTCTCTCTATATATATATAGAGTTGTCATATATATATATATATATATGACAACTATAGATACATTTATATACTGTATAAATGTATATATGTATATGCCGGATGGCATGTAGACAGGGCAACCAACCAACTT
>JAOVVA010000054.1:20798545-20840852 GCA_028565275.1 Leiocassis micropogon
GTGTATGGGTGTGCGCGCCCTCTTTGTTTTGGCTCAGGGCTTACGTCATCACTGCGCGCCTCAAGCATATCGCTACCGCTGGCGCGTAAACACAGATGTGAGGCATGGATCAGAGTGGACTCAACCTCGTCAAGGTGGTTATAATAACTAACTTAAAGCGATTATGTTGTTTCCCGAGCATTGAAGAACAGCGTATTCTTATATGATGTCAGAAGTGTTTGCTTTAAACACGTGTGCTCTACGTTATATGTGTACTGGTCGGATATTTTTCATGTTGCCTGACGCACTGTATGTGAAGCAAGGAGTGCATTTAACCCCTTGCCAGCCAAGTGTAATAGCTAGCCACCAAATACTACACCTAAACGAAGTTTATATCAAATGGACGTCCATATTTATAGCCTTTATAGTGCTTCCGGGTATGAGACAGCATTTCTGCCTCTACTCTGTCTCGTGTCAAATCCTACAGTTTATCACCTGAGTTTCTCCAGCCAACACGTATTCATTAATTCACTCTGTCATCTTCAGTAACCGGTTTATCTTGGTTAAGCTGGCGGTGGATCCTGAGTCCATCCTGGAAACACGTTATGCAAGGCATCCTTGATGAGATGCCAGTCCAAAATCTCCACGCATTCACACAGACATTCACAACCATGCAGTTTTTCACCTGTTGGCATGAATTTGTAAGGTGGAAAGAAACCCACGTAAACACATGACAGTAGTCTGAGCTCAGGATCAGATACGGGGCCCTGAAGCTGTAAAGTGGCAGTAGAGATGGGAGAAAGATTATTTAGTTACGTATCACAATTCTGTTACTATACTAATGCCAAAATTTGTTAAAAAATTAACATATAAAATCTATGTTTGCATTTGAGGTGGCAGTTCCTCTATAATCCTACAACCTATTCACATATTGACAGGCGGCACAGCATCCTGTGCGGTATGAACAAATTATTTGCTTATTTCGTTTAGAATTGTAATGAAATAAAAAAAAAGATATATAGACTATACTGTATATGTATCAAATCAGAGACAGCGCTGTGGCTTTGCTAGTCCAGGGTCGAGAGTTCGATTCCCCCACCTCTGGTCAGTGTCCATGGAGTTTGAATTTTCTGCCTCTGCTTGGTGGGTTTCCTCCGTGTTCTCCCGCTCTTACAGTCCAGAGACATGCATATTAGGCTGACTGATAGAGACTACCCCGTCTCGTGTCGTAAGTCTCCTGGGATACACTTAAACGGCTCCCCCGCGACCCTGTAAGTGAGTGGGTAATATTGTATCAGGATTTTTATAAAATAGTTAAGCTGTCCTTTCTGAGGCATCTCTTCATTTTTTTTCAGAGCTTCATCCAGTGCCTAATGTTTGGGCACTGGGTGGGGCCTTTCGCATGGCAGGCAAGAAACCTACCACTGAGCTGTGGCATAGATGTATATAAGAAGAAAAATAAATTTAAAATAAATACAAATGTGTCAAAAAAGTGGTCAGAACCTTTACTAAGCTTATTACCTGACAAATTATTAGGTATTAGAAATGGTTGCAAAGCCTTCGAGGTTTAAAAGGGAATTTTAATGAACTCATTAGAAATATTGTTTTTTTGTTTGCTTGATTACATTGATTAAACAGTCGTCACTTTCAGCCCATAGTCATTAAGAGAGGCATGGATAAATGTGTCAGGTAAGGGTTTATTGATTATTATGCCAGAATAAATATAACATTAAATATTGAAAGACAGTAATTGATGCTTTCTGTCTAACTAGCATAAAAAATACAATTGATAGGCATGTGATAGATTTAAGAGCACCTTAGTTGTCCTGTTTGCTCTAATGTGAGGATTTTTATAAAATAGTGAAACCTATAGGATTGGCACCTAGGTATCGTGATAATATTGTATCAGTTGCCCCCTGGTGATTCCCAGCTCTCTTAACCATTACAAAACCGTGCTATTAATTCTACCAACAGTATTAATGTTATTCAGTTCAATTTCATTTATTTGTATAGCAGTTTTAACAATGGGGATCAGTAAAAATGTACAAATGCACAACTTTATTAGTTTGTCTTTCTTTCATTCATTTATTGTCAGTTATTCATTCTGCAAAACAGACCAGATTTTTTGGGTGAAGTGAAATGTACCGTGTTGTCATTAGTCTTCATTTCATTATATTGTTCATGACTCAGAGGGAACAGGAATCGATTGACCTTCACTTTACCCTGATACTGTGTATACTGACTCGGATGATGATCAGGATCAGATGTATGGCACTTTGCTGAATTGGAGCTTATAGGAGCTGACATTTGCTTCCTGTAATGATGACAAAGCATTTCAGCTTTCTGGCATCAACTGTAACTCCTTGACTCTGACTGCTGATGACGCATGTCTCATACAATTCTTTGAGTCACAATAGTTTGCAACTCCAGGAAAGGTTTATGGTTCTAGTAAAGGGGACAAACATCTTCAAGCATTATTTTTCCAGTTATAATATGTTTAAATGGTGTTGCTGTACAGGTGCATGGAGGCGGAGGTTATGACTCAGATTTCAGTGACGATGAGGTTGGAGGAGGCTCATCACAACATGGAGGGAAGAGGTGAGGCATTTTTTTCCCTCTCTTTTTGCTTGATGGACATTAATATTTTGTAAATGTGTTTATGATATTGAGTTCATTTTACATCTAAAACATGTTAATCCACAAAGATGTTAAATGTGCCTTTATATTTTAAGTATCTCCAGCTTTGTATGAACTCTTACTCTCAGTCATAGTGATGTTTCTCAGGTGTGTGGTGAAGACTGGTCAAAAGAGAGCAAGAAACAAATACCACAGGGTTACTGGTCTTAGTAACACCAAAACTGTAAATCGACAAGATTAAGATTTGTCCTTTTTTGGGGTGTTAATACAATGATTACTGACTGATTAAATTTAAGTGACATGATTAATATTTTAGTAAGGAGGAGGTACAGTAGGCACACAGGATTGATATGAGGTGTAATATCACTTCCATAACAGGGCACGTGAAGATGAACTGTTGCAGAAGCCGTTCCAGAGCGGAAAACGCGGCAAGGTCGCTCATAGAAATGTGGCTACCGATGAATGGGACAGGTAAAGGAGATATAGTACATGGTGTATTATGGATGTTGTTCTATAGTGGTGTCCTAATGCTTTTTTATGTTGCGCTACAGGGAAGAGGCCAGAAATCGGCGCCACCATCTCATCTCAATGAACGCTGTATCCTTTCAGCGCAAAATGATGCCTTTCCATAAAATTATTTCGAAGTTTATAACCAAATATGTCATTACTGACACCTATTATCATGTTATATTTTAAACAGTGGGTGTTTAGTGTGTTATTAAACAACCTTAAGTATTAAGCTATGTTATCCAAATTGCTGATTTTCAAATCAGTTAAAGCATTTTTTATTGGTTGTTCTTACAAGGCAAAGTGGTGCCGATCACAGATCAGTATTTAGAATCTATGATGCATTATAAATGTAACCCAGTTTAGCGCTGTAGTTATTGATTTCAATGTTTCAGCCAGAACTGATCCTTCTTGCTTGTTTGATCCTTGATGCTGTCTTAAAGTTTGACAGGCATAAGAAGTTTGTCAGTGACTACATACTGTATTATGGAGGAAAGCTGGAAGACTTTAGAAGATCCACGTGAGTATGAGACACTCTTCTCTATCCATCTGAAAGATGGATGGATTCGAATCAGTACACAAGCAATATTGGTTAAAACACCATTGTACTGATTTAAGTCAAACCAGGACTTTTGATTGTGCAGAATAACACGGTTATGAGAGTAAAAACTCAACTGCTACGCAGAGTAACTGCTACGCTAATGCACTTATCCCAGTGTTTTATTAGTGCTTGGATACCATCAAGGTAGAAAGTTTTCTCACTATGCTGGAGCCATGATCGGACTGCCTGCTTTACTTCTGAAACGCTAGCCTCCTTTAATGGCCCAAATAAGTGGAAATAGCTTTGAGCGAGGTAGGGACTGTACGGGGATTGTGGCAATAACTCCCAGATGAATTCCTGTAATGTGCAAGTGATGTTGAATGACTGTGTTGATTTAAATCACATAGATTTTCAAGTATCAGGTGTTCCCGGACTCCGAGACACCTTGGACAGGATCGTCATTCACGGACATACAGCCTTCTTTAAAACGTCTTGCACAAATCAAATATTTTAATGCAGCTGAGCATCATCACTTCACATCACATCATCGGTTTTACACCTTCTTTCATGAGAAATTTAATGACAAGTCCCGGTTTCACTTGAACATTTGTTGTAAAATGAATTATCATCTCTATCACAAGTATATATTTTCATTACTAGTGACCTATTATTTTAAAACATTACACCAAATGTAAATGAAATTGGTCTGTACTGTCTGTAGTGTTTGTCAGTTTAAAAAAGGATTTATGATCTGTAACTATGTTCTCTGCTTGCCAGTTTCAGAGAAGGATACATGGCATCCCTCATTACAGCCCAAAGTTATCTTGATTTTACTAAAGGGCTGGGCAATATGGCAGTATAATGTTACAGTATTCTTTTCTGACATATTTTACAGATTAATTTCTACCTACTTTTCAATTATTTCTTTTTGTAGACCCAAAATAAAATTATCGTCAAGCAACATGTCGTGCTGGGAGTTTCTTAGCAACCCTGTAACCCAGTAGTCTTGTGAAATACTTTCATATTGTATAAAAAAATCTCATACAATATTCATGACATATCACCCACTTTTGTTTAAATTATTATTATTCTTTTTGACACAATGTTTCTCTTATTAAGTACTACAAATCCTTCATTTTGTTCACTACGCTCAAATTTGATGTGAGTTTAGACCGTCCAACCCATATGCGTATATACTCTGTGTGCAGGACGAAAGACAAGAACGATCTTGATGTGGTGAGGGAAAATCACCGCTTCCTCTGGAGAGATGAGGATGAGGAAGAGATGACATGGTAAGCTTTCAGATTCTGAAAAAATCTGCGTCATTTTGGTTAAATTACCTTCTTTGGTCAAACACATGAACTGATTTGACTTTTTTTTTTTTTTTTCAGGGAGAAAGAGCTCGCAAAGAAGTACTACGACAAGCTCTTCAAGGAGTACTGTATTGCTGACCTGAGCAGGTACAAAGAAAACAAGGTACGTCTCCTTCTGTCTGTGATGCTCTGTCTGACTGACACTGTTGATGATTTATTTTTACGGTTCCACCTTGTAGTTTGGATTCAGATGGCGCGTTGAAAATGAAGTAATATCCGGAAAAGGTCAGTATATTATATATTCTTGCTTTTAACACACTGATCAAAACCGGCCCGAATAATTATCCAGTGCAGTTCTGTCATTTTACTGTGTTCCAGTTAAAGATCTGTGTATTTACATTATTGCTGTTACCTTGCTGTGCTACCTTGGATAGAAACAGAATTTTTATATATACAGCATTAATAGGAACTCATGCAATTATCCATTCAGCCAGTCATTTGATAGCAGCAACATGTCAAAAGCTACAGTTATGTTCACTTAAAAACATCAGAATGGAAGACCAATATGTTTTATTGGTTGTTGGTGCCAGATGGCCTGATTTGAGTATTTCAGAAACTCAGAAACAAAAAGGTCTGAGATTTTGCATACAACGTTATATAGTTGTATGAGTTTACACAGAATGATGCCATCCACTGAGCAGAAATGAGAGAGGTCAGTGGAAAAACATCCATGTTTGTTTCAGCTGAAAGAAAGGCTACTTCTTCCTCTCTGTACAACCACGGAGAGCAAAAAAAAGACTATAGCCATATATTTATTCTAAAACAGGACTCATTAGTTATTGTTAGCACAGGCTCATGAAAATTTAAATTTTGATTTGCATAAGTCTACGCGGATCTGTGGTTTGTCTCGTGCATCCCATGGGTACTGGGTATTATGCCCTGGGATTACGTACATCTAATGTGTTACTACTGGGTTTATAACATATTCTGCTCAAGAGGATTGGGATCTGGGGAGTTTGGAGGCCGAGTCGGTTGCTCTGGGTTGTTTGTCTGCACTGCGGGCTGTGATGCACTGGGGCTTCTGGTGCTTTGAAGTTTCTGGTGCCCAGCATTGACCTTTTTTGCTGATTTGTGCTGCATCAGCTTTTTTGTGGGCATGGGCAAGTTTTGATCTTGCTTTCCTGGGATGGTATTTATGCGAGCCAGTTTCGCATGAAGACCAAAACTTGCCCATGCCCAACTCTCCAATTAACAGCACCTGAGATTAGAGCCAAAATGAAGGCTTTACAGAGCATAAGTAGCAGACACATCTCAACATTAACTGTTCAGAGTTGCATATTTGTTGTTGCATATTTTGGATGTCTTCAGCATGCCTTAGCAATGTAAGAAGAACTAAAAATCAAGACCACAGAAAGAGAGAGAGAGATCAAAAATTTTTCTTTTGGTATACCAGCTTGTGAATGTTGCAACTCTTATATTATAGGTGTAACTAATAGTACCACTAGATGGAGATAAAGCTTCAGACCCAAAACAATTGTGGACATTTTTGGAGAAACCTTTTGTCATTCTACAGTCATGTTTCTAAACTTAATATATGTTTTATTTTAGAATAGTATATTGAGGCTCTGAGTTAACTTTCTTAACTTTCTTCTTGGCCATAAAATGTAGACAAACTGTAGAATTTTACATTATTCATACACAGAAAAAAAAACATAGAATTAGACTATTATAGACAACCTTGAGTTGAGGTTCTGTAACAGTGGCTATTCTAAATGCCTCAGATGATTAATATGTAATACATTTATATAGCTTTATTTAGACTCAGAATCTGGCCAACCATGTGTAGACACACCTGAACCCAACATCCATATTGTTCCTTCCCCAAACAATCACCACACAGTCAAGGAGAACACAATTGTCTAGAATGTCTGTAGATTTAAGATCAGTCTTCACTGGAACTAAGAGGCCCATACCTGTTCCATCATGAAAATGCCTTTGTGCACAAAGCGAGCTCCATGAAGGCATGGTTTGCCAGGGTTGGACTGGAAAAACCTGAGTTTTTTTTTCTAATGTTGCACTGTTTCTGACCCAATAAAACAGACAGCTAACTATTTGATTATTAAGTGCATGGCTAAGACTTGGATTTGACTCAGGCTTGCAAAACACGGCTTGATGTGATCTCGGCACTGATAGATTTCTGCACTTTGTTGGGCTATTGATTACAAACCTTCACTTCATCAAGTTAATGCTTGGCTGGTAGTGTGAATTCTGGAAATCAGCAAACATGCCATGTTTAGAGCTTTAATTTAGCTTACTATATAAATACAATTCGAGCTGTATTAATCACAGAGTTAAATTGCTTTGCGTGGTTTACAGTTGCTAACTGTTTTTTTTTTTTTTAAAAGGAAAGGAACCATGTCAACACAACACTTACAATTTTGATTTAAAAAATCCAGGAAAAAATACAAACTATAAAAGTGAGGATCATATTTTACAACTTTGTTATGCAACGGCGTGAAAATGAAAACTAATTTAAAGACAAACAGTGCATATTATACTGTAAATATTGCCTAGGGTTGAGTGTGAAAAATAAGACTAATTCTATGTTTATGTTCTACTAACTGTGAGTATAGTAGAGTACAGTTAATAACAGAGAGAAATAGGATGTGCTGTCCTTTTATGTTGTTCTACAGTATGTGGCATTAACCCAGGGCCTGTGTTCAAGACCATCTGGTGTGAAACCAGGACAAGCTGGTGGTGTGATGTGGCGTTAAACCCTCCCCTCCCCCCATGCAAAGCGCACACACATAATCACACCCCACATTCAAACATACACATCTAAGCACAAGCATCCACTGTGGAATAAAACTGCATCTGTATTACAAGTGATGATGATGATGATGATGATGATAAAGATACTTGTTCTATTGTGGACTATTTGTACAGAGGAAAGTTGCGGCTTGCCGTAAGGAGTTTTTCCTTTTTTCTCAAGATGCTTTTTGTCAGAGACTTAACAGCTTGACAAACAAAGGGGTACACAAGTCACAAAAATGTCAGTGCAGAGATAATCCAACATGAGGATTTGCAGTCAGCTAAGTCACTCTCACTATCTGAAGAATCATTGACTAAAGGTCAAAGAGTGGAAGTCAATATGAAGACTTTGCCCATGTCAATCGGTTCTCCACGTGATCAGTTGGCGTGAGATCGAAGATGAGCAAAATGTCAACAGCATACTGGCTAAAATACAGTTGGGTCCATAAGTATGGGACAGTGATGCAGTTTTTGTAATTTTGCCTCTCTGTGTCACCACAGTGGATTTGAATTTGACGAGTCGAGATTCAGCTGTAATTCAATGGATTTAACAAAAATATTGCTTCAATCCTTTATATGAATTAAAGCCATCTTTTTACACAATCCATTTTCAGAAGTTCAAAAGTATTTGGGCAAACCTAATTATAAATAAAGTGATTATTTTTTTTACACCGCCTGGAGTCTTAAGCTTATGGAACATTTAATTTCATATAGCAGAAAAAAAATACGGCTCTATACACTTCAGAATTGCTGTCATCAATAAACACAATTGACCCAGTTCCACCAGCTTCCAACCAAGCTCAGGCCTTCACCGTGTTGGACAGATGCAGTGGTATACTTTGAAACATGAGCCTCTCCTTATCCATACTATACTCTCCTCTTCTCTAAGTTCTGCAAGAATATGTCATTTGATTGTAGCCTTTGACAACGATATACCTACTGTACCTCCTCCAGAGTTTTCTAAAGTTGGCTAGATGTTGTGTGGGGGTTTGTTTTCACCTAGGAAAGAATTGTGATCATCTACTTTAGTTGTTCTGTGGCCCTCCAGACCTTTAGGCTTTGCTCAGCTCATCAGTCTATTCCTTAAAAAAAAAAAAAAAAGAATGTCCCAGATTGTTGATTTAGCCAATCCTTAATTTTCTGCTGTCTCTCTGATAGGTCTGTTTATTTGTTTGTTTGTTTGTTTGTTTGTTTTTGCCTAATGATGGCCTCCTTTACTTGCCTCATTGGACCACATATTGAGAGTTCTGATGAAGAGCTTCCAAATGTAAATTCAGCAGTTGAAATCAGCTCTGGGTCTTTTATCTTCTCAGTAGAAGGAAACAGGCCACACTGATTACTTTTGAGCCTGTAAAGATCTGTGAAAATAATCTCTATAATTCATAGAAGGTTAATGCAATATTTTTGTAAACCTCTTGATTTAAAGCTAAAAGTCTTCAATCACACCTGGATTGCGTCATTCAAATTCCATCGTGGGGTGTAAAGAGGCAGGATTATTCACTGTCCAAATACATATGGACCCAACAGTAAATACTTCACTTGGATAATTTTTAAACATTTCACTCTGTAATCATTCACTCTACATGCTGACATGCTTGAAACATACATGCATATTCCAGATCCCCTGGTTCTATATATGTACTTTTAGCTTGCCTTAACTTGCCTTGGCTTCTCACACACTTGCAGTCAGAGGTTTACATACATTCATCATGAACATGAATGTCTATGTCAAAATTGAGCTTTTAATTATTTTTTTTAACCGGTCTTTATCAAGGTGGCATAAATTCACAACATACATCTTTAATAGAATTAGAATAGGGAAAAAAATAGAATTTGTAGAAAGTTTTTTTTATTTATTTGATGTTTTTAAGGCCAGAATTATACATACAGAGTCAAAAACATACATATGGCACAGCTTCTGTTCGGCCTTAGGACATTAGATTGACCTTCAGCAGAAGCTTTTTATAGCCAACAAGCTTCTGGCAGAAGTTAAAATATTTGGGCAGTTACTTTGCGGTTAGCAATAGCAAGGTCAGGGGTTCAAGCCTGAGTACTGCCAAGCTGCCACTGCGTAGCCCTCGAGCAAATCTCTTAACCCGGTCTGTTAGGCCCCACTGGTGCCCCTTAAACCTGTCTGATCCCGGGTCACATTCATGATAGAACATGATGTTTATGATGAATGAATATAATCTTCTGACTGCAACTTTATCTTGAACATGGTTCTTCAAATATGTAATAGTAATGTGTACAACACATACAAGAGTCACTTTAAAACCTGAGTGAGGACAGTTAGCCAGGTTAAGGGAACGTAAAGCTGAACTGTTTTTCAAAGTCGACCAAGAGGGTTGGGAAAGCCCAGCAGTGGTGTTCTCCCTTATGACGCACTTTACCCAACAGCAGTTCAGAGGATCCCCTGTTAAGCCTTATTCAGATAAAGCCAGTCTGCTGCTGGCGTCAGGGAAAAAGGGCAGGTTAAGGGTTTTCTCTCTCTCTCTTTATAATGCTCTCTCTTTCTCTTTCTCTTTCTTTTGTCAACATTAATTTTATAACTTTTGACAATATTACCATCAGGGATATTCAATTAAAATTGAATAAAGGTTACATAAAATTCCTTACTTACAAAGGGCAACATTAGTAACTAACATGACTGAATGGTACTCAGAGTTACCTTTTAAAGCTGAACATTTAGTAATGAGTAATGCCAGCCTAATGATGATGATAATAATAATTATAATAATAATTATAATAATAATAATGTATTGTCATGTATACGTGTATGTTTTAAAAATATGCTGATGCATTGCAGGCCAGTTTCTGTGTGGTAACAAACGCTGTGAGAAGAAGGACGGCTTGAAGAGCTGGGAAGTGAATTTTGCTTATGTGGAACAGGGCGAGAAGAGGAACGCTCTGGTGAAACTGCGTAAGGCAGCAACCCCCACCACTTTTAATCTTCTTCTGTGCTATTCTCTTTAACAGGCCCGTCAGTGGAGCTAAGCTCATTACATTAGACTTTACAACAGCCGTCCGTGCTACATTACCTGCATGCAGAGCAACAACACTTTCTAGAAATCCTTCTCTAGACAGTGCATATGGTGCTAAATTAGAAATAGAGTCAGAACATAACATACATAAAGCAACAAAAAATTATTTACAGTTTTGGTTCCAAAGAGAACCACTTTTTGGCTGTCCAGTCTTACCCAAATATGTCCAACATGGCTGCAGGTTTCTCAGCTCTCAGGTGTAGCTGTTTACAGATAAGCTTGGACACATATGCCCATATAGAAGTGAGGAAACCTTAACAGTAGAAAGAAGCATTGTGTTTTCAGATTTATGATCTAGGCAATCTACACAGTGCTTTAATTAATGCCTAAAAATTAACGTTTGTTCTCTTGTTTTGTATTATATATTCATTTTATTATTTGGTTTAATTTTAGCTCCTATGTCTGTCTTTTTTCTGTAGGTCTCTGTCCAGAATGCTCCTTCAAACTGAACTACCATCACAAGTAAGGAGACCCTGATTACATTCTGGCAAACTGTTCCACAAAATACCTGTTCTCTTTAAGAAGTGATCAAAAGGCTAATATTAAATGATGACATTTGCTGGCATGATTAGATTAATCTATTTGTTTGCAGTGTAAACAGTTTTTATCTGTTTTCATTTTTTTTTTTTTTTTTTTTTTTTAGAAGGAAAGAGGTCAAGGTGAAAAAGAGATGCAGATCAAAAGAGAATGAAGACGAGCCACAGAACAAGAAGTCCAAGCACAAGTCCAAACACAAACGCAAGGAGAAACACAAACACAAAAAGAGACGAAAAGGCAAGGCTTATTTTTATTTACACTTTGTCATTAAATGTTCTTGCATACACTTCCTTCAAAATTCACATCACAAAATGCCTTAAGGGCAGAACCCACATAGGCAGATTTGTACAAGACCTGCAGTGTTGTTTGAAAAACACTAGCAAGAGAGCATTCCTGTACATGTCTGTGCTTGAAGTGTGACAGCTTAGCTTAGAGATATCCTTAGAGCATTTCTATTACATTTCCCTACTTTAACAGTAAAATTTTAGGAAAATGATATTTAGTAATTAACGATCTATCAATAATATATGAGGCAGTTGTGCAGTAGTACAAGGTTGAACACTTTTTATTTTTCTTTGTCTACAGAACACTCTTCCTCAAGTTCTGAGGATTCCCATGATTCAGAGAAAGGTTTGTGTTTCTTTTGTTCTTCTTGATCGTAATCACAAACATCACTGCATTTTTTTAAACACGTAGTACACACATCTGGTACTCATCGTTTCTCAATGACAACGTTGTGTCGGACTGGATTTGAATCTGATCATTGTGCATGAAATTGATCTTGTTGTCAGAAAGTGAAGACGAGGCTGAAGGCCCATCGGAGTCGGAGTACTGGAAAGGTCCAGCCCCTGCTCTGGAGGAGAAAACACGGTGAGCTTACACATTTTGCTGTTTTATAAAGATATACTATCAGTTCCAGTGTTTATATTCACAAAAATCTTAAAAACGTACGAACGTACGAAACTACTGAGAAAATCTTTGACTGAGGAATGTGGTGGGGTGATGGATTAATGCAGAAACGTGATGATCACAGAAGTCTAAATCAATACACAGATGATGTATCTAACCATTGGCCATCTAACCCCAAATTCACAATGGACACATGATGTAAGCCACTATCCAATCCACATACAGCTGGCATGTTATTTTTATTATGCAATCAAATGCCATAACTGTACAGTCAGTGTCAGTAGAACCTTGGGAACAGAGACAACTGACCACTAAGCACATTTTTCTAGGTTATAAACAGCTAACTTTAAGGTACTGTACTGTTCAAAAGCCTTGAGCCACTCTTTATTTCTTCATATTTTGATTCCAAATTACCAGGTTTCTTGTATTTTTTAAATGTAGTGTTGAGGAATAGTTCTCCAGGCTTCCTGAAGGACCTTTTTTGTCTCTCATGTTCAGTCCAGTCCTTGTACATGAGAAGTTTCAGAGGAATGCTTTTTAATTGTTAAGCCACACAGTGACCTATAAATCATTCAAGCATAAAAACCTCTAATTTAAGGCATTAAACAGTAAGAAACAGGTGCGGATGATGACAGATGAACAGGCCACCGATTAATATACTGGTGATGCTGAGTGGGTGGAACAGACTAGAGGGGAAATGAGGTTGCTGCTAAGATACAACCAGTAAACATAAACAACCAATTTTTAAATCTTTAGACACTTTGCAGCCTGCCACAGTAAAACTTTTGAACCCATTTCTTTAATTTAATCTACATCATTTAATTTAAATCAAAGAAATGAAAGGTGGCTCAGGATCTTTGCACAGTACTGAACAAACACTTTGCTGTGTACCTTCAGCTTGCACAGTAATAAGGTATTTGTAGGTTATGATTGTTAATAAATAACATTTTATTAATTGTTAATAAATAACAATTAATGATTGTTAATAAATTTCATGGCATATAGAAAGTGTGATTTTGTGTTTATAACTTACTTACACACATGTAAAAGCAAGTTAAAAAATTTGAGATGGCACCCGAGCTTGCTTTGAATATCATTTTACATTTTAGAAAGTCTCCGATGTTAGACACTACTGGAAGAGTCATTTTTTTCCTAACAGGGGAAAACCTCTGAATATGAATTGTGGGGGGGTCATCATAGGTTAAAAAAAAAAAAGTATCCTTTATGTACATCATTCATTGCGCATTCTATTTAGTTTAGACCTTTTATTATGGTCTTTTTTATAATTCTGGAGTTTCATGTAGGAAGCTTAGATGTAAAATGATGTAAAAAAAGACCATCACAAGAACGATTTTTTCTCTTTTCCAGGGAAGAGGAGTTTGATGATTACTTTGAGGATATGTTTCTATGAGCAAGGGAATCCAAAAGATCGTTGACGTCGCCCTCCTGGCTGGCTCACCAGTGAAAATGTACAAAAGCAATAAAAATGCTTTTTTACAGAGTGAATAAAAATGCTCACTGTTTACAAGTGTTTACATTGTTCAAGGAATTATATAAATTGAGGTAAACAGCTATACAAGGTTCAGGGTTCAATGTGTCAAACTGTACAGCCGAGTAGTAATATAGTGTTGTCTGTTGCAGGAGATTTAATAACTCATAACTTAATAACTTTAATAACTGCTTTAAGCAATTATGTGACTTGTATGATCAATACAACATGTTGCGAATATCATATGTTGAATGTTATTTTTATTTGAATAATTATTAGCTGTCTGTTTGAAAAATAGTAAAGGGCCAATCCATTATGCAATATATCAAATATTTCTCTCACAGACTGAACAGTGAAGAACACCGTGTCCTCACAGGCCTTAGTTATCACTTGGGCTCTAACACACACACATCAGAGGGTGAATATTCTGTCAGTTTAATAGTGAGAATGACACCAAATAAACTATTTCTTCTTCGATCTGTAATGACTTGTGATTTGAACAGCAGGTCTGACCTTTAAGATAAGAAAGTTTCAGGATTTGACTGAAACAAGCCGTCACTATTCATGGCCACCAGCCACCTGAGCCTCTTTACTGTGAGATGATCCAGCTTTACTAGATAATCCCTGAGATGATAGAGATGACCCATGTCCTCTAAGTTCTCCACGTGTCCTCTAAAGAACCTGACAGGAATAGATGACGGAGTTGGATGAGTGGATCTTCAGGACATTGGAGATCTTTGAACCATGAATTCACTTGTTTATTAACCATATGTTTTAAAGCAGCTTATACACATGGAAGTCTGTGAGGTAAGAGGATGCTAGATATAAATTCTCTCTTTCAACATTACATTGGTTGATCTTTAGTTCTGTCAGGTCTGGTTTAAGGGGTATTAAAAGTAGTGATGTTTGAAGCATTTTAGGAAACATATTTCTGCATGTGATTCGATTCAAGGTATATATGGATTTACCATGAAGCTATGTACGTTGCATAACCAGGCAGGTTTCTGATATTATGGGAAATTGCGATTAAATACAGGTATATGTTTTTAGACCTAGTAAGGTCTGAGCAAAGTACTACTGCACTACTGTAGGTGTTTGAACAAATCTTGGATCTGACCTGGATCACACTTATATAACACTGGTATTACTCTTATTATCTGTTTTGTAGAAACAGAAACTTTAAGAATGAACACAACATTCTATCAAGCCCTAAACATTCTTAAAACATTTAAATTCTGTCAGTACTTGATTGATACTATGTCGCTTTTTATTACAACTTTCAGAATGTCCATGTAAAAGGCCAGATCATAAACAATATATGTGTACTGTGCAAGACCATTTAGCTCAATCATTGTAGATGTGCTTTAAATACAGCCAACTGCACATTAACACCATTCATAGTGCATTATGAATCAATAGGAAATGTCAGGTCTTGTGTATCCAGACATTTGAGATGTGACAATTATTAAAAACTATGCATCGAACTGAAGTAACCTGTCAAAATGTTTCACTAACATCAGTTCCAGCCTTAAACCCTACTGTAAGTCATGGTAAGTAATTTTAAAAAAGTATCCACACCTCCCAAAAAAACAAACAAAAAAAAAACACTGGTTCTCCCAGTTTAAATGAATAAATACATGTATTTCATATAAATATATATATACTTTTAATAGAAATTTTCTAATCTCTAATCAAGTATTAACAGATTTTTTTTTTTTATTCAAGCTCTTAATTATGACATTTGGAATTATTTAAGCTGCTATACTGCAGCTGTTATTGGAAGAAATAAAATCTGTCCATCTTAGTTAAGAACTATTAATACAACAAAACGATGACCCGACTGTACATTACATTCAAGTTTTGCTGGTGTTCTGCGTTGACACACCTTTCACAAGAAGTTGTTTTTCAAAATCAGCTCTTTTTTATCAGTTTTTCATCAGAGAATTAAAGAAAGGGGGGAGGGGGGGGCAATGAAAAATGGTGAATCCAGAGGTCTGAAAAAACAAAGAACTTCCATCTGCTGTCATTTGTAACTGGTTGGTCAGGTTCATGTCCAGATGTTTTTGCTAAAATATGGTGCATGTTTTTGACTTGCATGTTCCTTCAGTAACTTGTGGTACTGAAAAAGAAAAAAGAAATGGTAAAGTTTAGAGCAAAAAATTGCAAGTTCCTTGATTGATAGTATTTTACAGCTGTTTGATTATATATATATATCCTTAAAAGCATAGGTATCCTGTTAACATGATGTGTTAATGTCCAAAGTTCATTGCATCTACGAGAACCATGTTTATCAGTATTTATCAGTGGCTTTAAACAGACCTTTTGCTTCCTCCACTTTCTTCTTTTCATTCTCGATGGCATCCAGTTTGGCTTGATATGCATCAGCCAGCTCTTTCCAGTGGGCTCTGTTGTTGTTCAGACCATCAAACATGGGAGTAATCTCCTTATGGAATCTTGAAAATTCCTGCATGAGCAAAATACATGTTTTGCCTTTCAAAATCTAGCTTGCAAGTACTGAAATATATTTTGGAAGTAGATTAGGGCCACCATAAAAAGATATTTGAGTTCTGACTTTTTTAACTAAAGTCAGAATTCTTAGTAAAGAAAAGGTAGAATTCTAAGAATAAAGTTCCTGAAAATAAAATTCTGAGATTAAAGTCAGAATCCCGAGGAATAAAGGTAAAAATTCTGCGATTTTTTCTTGGAATTCTGTCTCTAAATTTAAACTGAGATATAAAGTTTAGATTAGAGTCAGAATTCCAAGGAAAAAAAAAAAAGTCAGGCCTCAAATTTTTTTATAGTGGCCCAAATCATCTTTAAGATACAGCTGAATGCACAGAAAAAAAACACCTTGTACACAAATGAGCAGACAAAATCTATGAAGCCACACTGCATCTTTGGAAGCTCGTCCGCTTTCCTCCTGTCCATCATGGGCTGAGGAAAAATTTCCCAAAGAAGTAAAAACATTGTTAGCCGCTGGACAAAACCTAGATAAACTATCATGATTGAGCTATATATATGGTTTATGTAAATACTAAAAATGAGATCAGAGAACACATTCCAATTACTCACGATAGGTTCTTGCTCAAGTACAGATCTCTCTAGGTCTCCCTGCTCCCAGAATTCAGCAGCTACCATCAGAGCCACCTTCAGCAGAAAGAAAACACTATCTAAAAAGCTGCTTGACAGGTCAAGTAGACTAGTTCTATGTTAAATTGTCAGCGACATGCCTTGCTTTGGACCTCCCATGGTTTTGTGATGGCAGACAGGTCACAGCCAGTCATCATCATTGCCCTGTATCCAACCAGAGAGAACAAAATAATGACCACATGTTAAACATGATACTCTTTTTTTTTTTATAATGAATATTTGGTAATGCTATTTACATAATGATTTCTTTCCTAACAGGATTGTTGGCTATGTAGTTAATGGCTTCCTTCTCATCAGCCATTGGTTCTGTGGCATCAACAATCTTCTGGAACATTGTTCTTTTTCTGTAAGGTATAGGAATAGCACAGCATTCAGACAGACTAGTTTTTTTTTTTTTTTGGAAAAGGATTGATGCAATCCAGAGGAGCAAGACCTACTTGAAATACAAAGCCAGATCAGTGGCAATGATGCAGACATCATGTAAATGTTGCACTGTTTCAAATTGCCGTTTTTGTAGACTCTGGAAAATGTTTAGGTCCTGTAGACCAAAGAAAACAAAACCGTTAAATAGATCATGCTTACGTACACTATATTGCCAAAATTATAGAGACATCTGAAATGTGGGTTTTTCCCCCCCCCCCACAAACTATTGCCACAAAGTTGGTGGAACACATTTGTATAGGATTCCATTGTATAATGTAATGTTACAAATTCCCTTCGCTGGACCGTGTTCTACCATGACAGTCCCTGGCGCATGAAGACATGATGTGCCAGGGTTGGAGTGGAAGAACCTAAGCCACCCTAAAAGACTGTAGGTTTTTGTAACAGCAAAGAAATGATGGTTCAATGATGGTTCAATGATGGTCAGATGGTCATGTGTCCACAAACATTTGAACATATACAGTAGCGTACATATGCTCTACATAGTCTTTCCATTACTAAAACAAAATGTATGTTTCCAAACCTCTTGATTTAATTTCTTTTGATTGTGTAAAGCTGCTTCGCGACAATGACAACTGTTAAAAGCGCTATACAAATAAAATTTAATTGAAACCTCTTCTCCCATAAGAGTCTTGCTATATTCCAGATGGTGTCTTTCCAGAATAGAGGAACCATGAAGTTTGGCCAAAGGCGAAGCACTCCTGCAATGGAAATGAAAGGAATATGAGTGAATCTGCAACAAAAACAGTTTTGTGAATTAAAGATCAGCCATCAATTCCATACTTGGTCTGATAGAGGTTGTTGGTCCCTCTGTGGTCAATATCATGGCAAAAAGCAGCCGCCACCATCGCAAAGGCATCAAGGTCTGAGTAGTATTTTCTCAGCTTTCCAGTCTGTTTGGAAAGGACAAATAAGAAGGGACTATATGACGGTGCAGAGTTAGTGGAGGTAAAATAGTTGGCAAAGGTAGCAAATAAATACATCTTGTTTATTTGGTAGCTACATCAGGGTGACAATGTCCAGTGATCATGTCCAGTGATCATTTGTGTACACATGTGCTTGTCTTTCTCATGTACTCACTCTGAACTCTTTTGAGAACTTGTACCTACTGGGAAGACCACATGTTTAAAAGGATCAAAGTCAACTCTGGCCTGATATTCAGGAAGTTCACAGCGTCCTGAGGGCTAGATGACTGATGCAGCATGACATGACTAATCTCTCTTTTTAGAACCAAATGCTTACTTAAATGATTTATTTAAATGATTTAATGCCAGAGATACACATCAGGAATAACAAACCAGTATCCACTTTGTTCAAAGGGCAGTAGGAACATTTGAAATTCAAGCCAATCATGCAAGTGATCGTGCAAATCAGAAAATCATGCAAATGTAGGTCAAGAGCTGTAGTCAATATTTTACTATACATCAGTATGGGGACAATGTTATCGCAATGACTGTGGCAAGTTTGTTTGTGCCCGACAGACTAGTTTGAAGATTTCTGATGAATACTTCTGATCTCTAGACATCAACAGTCTCTAGGGTTACCCATAATGGTGTGAAAAACAAAAATATTAAGTCCGTGGTGTTTCTGTGAGTGAAATTCTGGCCAACTGAAAATAAACAGGAATTTTTGCCTGAAGGGACAACTTTCTGTTCTGGAAAAAAAAAAAAAAAACAGTCCAAAGTGGAAGTGCCAAAATGTGCAGTACCTTGATTGACCACTAGCTGGTTCCAAAAATTAATCAATATGCATAGACCCTCCTCCCACCCCCAAGCTATATTTTCCATTTTTGACAATTGTATGTGGTGAATCTGTTAACACTACATTAGACCATAAAATTATGCATAATTAGGGGCATGGCTGATTTGAGTGACAGCTGCATTGCAGGTGTCAAACCGCTAGCTGTCTGCCATGCATCACTTTAGCTAGCCAAATAACTGGAATCTGTGTATAGATGTAGGTGTAGAGTATCAAATGCAAAGTAACTTTAGCATATAAATTAACATTTGGCTAAGCTAAATATAAGATAGCTAGCTTTTGGTAACATAGGTAAGTAGTTGTGTTCCACCCATTTGTCCATTTATGGGTTAACCAGGGTGTAGGTGGAGTCCTCCTGATATGGCGACTACCAGAGCTCCCACAGTTGAGCTTCAAAAACCGCTCTTCAGAAAACATATGGGTGATGTCATAGAGGATTTGTCCAGTTATATACAGGCTATGGGTTTCATTTCTTCTGTGACATGGTTTGGAATTTAAGCATCAACAGTATGCTTTTAATAAGCTCCAGCTTTTAATAGCCAGATCACACAGATCAGGCATATGGACCACTACCAGTCAAACATGAACATGTGTATCCCTTCAGGGTCAGAATTTACCCATTTTTAAATTGGCTAATTCCAGCATAATAATGCACCATGTCAGAAAATGCAAGTCATCTGAAACTAGTTCCATTCTCCTGACAATGAGTTCAGTGTACTTCAGTGGACTTATTTCAACAGAGCTCTTTCGGGATGTGGTTGAATAAGAGATTCGTAGCATCAATGTGCATTTAAAAAAAATCATGACAATTATGGGGAAGAGGAATACAGATTCCACTTCCAATACTGAAACTGAATAAAATTACCTACCTGCAGTAAACAAAACATGGTTTGTCCCACGTTGAAGCCATGCCTCCAGTTATGGTAAGTAATGTCTCTGTAACCCTTCCTGACTGTGTACATCCATCTGGTCAGTACCTGAGGTAAGTTTTGGTAAATACATCACTAGTAAATTTTTATTCTAAAGACTCACAGATGTTATGTCTCACAGATCTGTTATATATAATTTATGCATTATACCAATCAGCCATAACATTATGATCATCTGCCTAATATTGGCAGGTCCCTCTACTGCAACCAAAACAGAGATGCACTGTGTGTTCTGACATCTTTCTATGTGAACTAACATTTTCAGCAATTCAAGCTTCTAGCTCTTATAGGACTACACAGGCCAACCTCTGCTCCCCATGTGTATCAATGAGCCTTGGCCACCCATCACCCTGTTTACCGGTTTTCACAATTTGTCCCCTTATCAAAGTAGCCACAGTTATAATATTTCGTTACAGTCTGGAAGAGGGTGGGATGTACAGTATTATGCATCATTGAACAATTTGTCCCTAAAGTTGATGTGTTGAAAGCAGAAAAAATGGGCAAGCGAAAGGATTTAATTGACGTTGAAAACTGCCAAATTGTGATGGCTCTTTAACTGGATCAGAGAAACTCCAAAACTGCAGCTCTTGTTGAATTTACCCGGTCTGCACTGGTCAGGAAGGAAAACCAGAAAAATTGACAGTGATGAGTGACCAAGGCTCACGGATGCACGTGGAGAGTGAAGGCTGGCCCATATAGCCCGATCCAATTGAAGAGCGACTGTAGCTCACATTTCTGCAAGTTTAATATTAGGCAGGTGGTCATAATTTTGTGACTGATAGTTGTATATCAGTATTAACAATAATATTACACTTTTGACTGCTAATTATACATATAGCCTGTTCACGTTATAGAAAATATGCAATTTGTAATTTGTTTAAATGGTAAAATTAAGTGGTGCTTTATCTGGAAATTCAAATAAGGTAAAAATGTGTCTGACCTCTGGGGGAACTTTGAACTTCTCCACCACACCAAGTTCAAAGAAGCAGCGGATACCACACTTTATAAGGTCGACTTCAGAGAGAGGAAAGTCACTGAAGTGGAACTCTAGCAGTTCAACATCCTTGGCTTCAGGTATGTTTGCCCTCTGTTCATGAGCATGTGTGATAAGGTAAGCCCAGCATTAGACAACATCCTTATTTCCATGCTGATGAGAAACTGTTGACTTATTATGTACATATAATTTTCTATAGGCTTACCAAGAGTTTGTACATTTCTTTTTGATCACACTCCTCTGGTTCTTTGTTCAACTTCTCCCTTGTGCTCTGACAAACATGAACGGAGCATGTGAGATATAATGCTCACCTATACTGAAAAAAGATATATAAAGGTATACATTTATAATGTAGTGAGCTCACCAGGATCTCCTGGACCTCATTCAGGGTTGCTCTGGTTTGATACAGAACCATCTCCTGAGCAATCTCTTTCTTCCACTCCATTCTGTTCAGCTTATCATAGGTGTCACAGTTAAGCACAGACCATCCCAGGAATTGTGTGAGGGCCTATGTGAGAGGAAGCTTGTAACATAAAAGCTCAAACACAGCCCTTCATTTAGCAGTGTCTAAAGCATTAAACGAATTGAACAGTAACAGTTGTGGCTGTCTCACCTCAGTGATCTGCTCATCTTGCTCTTCAAACGGCTTGCCATCTTTTCGGTTGAAGAATGTGGCCACGCCTACGATTTCCTCTTTTTTGTTAACAATTGGAAGAGACAAGACGTTCTTGATGACAAAGCCTGTATCATCCACTGCTGTTTTCTGAGGTCAATATAAACAGACAGATATGAATATTGCTAAAATTACATGCATTATATGGTGATATCAGCCTCGATGGTAATGTGGAACATTTAAGATGGGCAATGTCAAGACTTTTTGTATTCATGTGGGAAGAATATGTCTAGCTGAATATAGAATTGAATATAAGAATATATGTAAACTGTTAACAGCATGCTACTTTTGAATAGTGTCTCAGTAAGAGTGTATTTCTGCCTTATTTCCAGTGTGGCTCAAGATCCAGCATTTCCCTGGCCAGTATAAAGTTGTTGGTGAAGTTAAATAAATGAATTAATTATGAAGGAGCAGACCACTTATTATTACACCGATCAGCCATAACATAATGACTACTGACAGGCGAGGTGAGTAAAATTGATCACCAGCTATGTTGGTGACAGGATCATAAATGCCCAAGACTCACCCAGGCCCGTCTGTCTGGTCAGATCCCACAGAAAGCCCAATCCACCACAAATCACTATAAAATTCAATGATGGCTCTGATAAATAGGCACTAGGACACCAAAGTGTCTGTGATCAATTGGCACCCCATCCATCCCTGTCTCTTGGGATAGGCTCCAGCCCTCCAAATTTCTCAGATCTCAAAGCAACCGTGCATCCATGGGATGATCCCAGATCCATGGAAGCTTCACCCCACAGCACTTATTGGATTTACTGGCAAATGTCTGGTGCCAGGCACCACAACACACCTGCCAATGTCTTGTGAATTCTTTATAATCACACGAGTCATTGAGCTCTATAGTGTCCTGTAAATAGGAGTGAAGTCATCCTGGATGAGATACTTGGAACAGGATAGTAGTATTTTGTGATGGAATTAAAGTGATCCATGGGAATACCTTTGCACTTATGGCATTTGGCACACTCCAGAATGACTTGCATTTTTATCTTGTTATACATCCAAGCAATTGAAGGGTCTTGCTCAAGGGCCCAACAGTGGCAACTTGGTGGTGCTGGGGTTTGAAACTGTCCAATCAATAGTCCAATGTCTTAATTACTGAGCTACCACTACTCACCATTTATTGACACAAGCTTTACTTTCTAGGTGAAAAAGAGCACCTAAAACATGCCAGCAAAAATAAATAAATGCCCCCAAGGCATAAAAGGGTTCTTAAGTTTTTCCTTTAATTGTCAGCCATCTTTATATATATGTTCTTGTATTGAAAATGCAGTCATGTGTTATAGTCATTATTATTAAACATAGCTAATAATATGATAAAAATATGCTATAATAATATGATAATATTACAATATACAGCACAGGGAAAAAACAGACCACCGCAAAATAATCTTATTTGTTGCCAGGGCTGTAATCGCTGTTATATTCTGTATAATGGTATGTTGGGGAATAAGACTGTTTTGTGCACCATACCTGGAACATGAAGTATTCATCTGCGGCAACATTCATCATGTTACAAATCTGCGAACAACAGACAATTAATATTTTTTCATTGTACAAAACAAATTCACTTTACACTATACACCAATGGCTAACAAATAAATCTGTATCCGATATTTACAGCCGCAGACTGCCATGTTGAAGCCATACACCTTTTTTGAGATGTGCACAAGGGTATTATTTTAAAGGAATAAAACTTACAAAGCCATTTTCAGCTACGTAGGTGGGGAGTCCACTAACAAGAGCCCAGTGATCGGCAGGCGGTCCCCTGCCAAGAAAATAAAATGCAAGCAGTTTAGTATGCAATCCAAATATGCACGGTGGACAGTGGACACAGTGGCTCTATTAGCATGCAAATGGTACTTACGGTATGACTTTGATTTCTTCCTTAGCTTCTAAAAGATAATCAATGATTTTGTAGAAGTTGATTTCCTGTGAAGCATACGAGGAATTATATTAGTCATATTGACTGTCTGAGTTCATGCTTAGCTATTTTAAATAAGATAAAACAAAATTGGTAGTGAAATGAGTTACCCTGCCATCAGGTGTCTTGGGCCCCTTGTACGCTTCCACGTCTCCTAGTTTAATCGGCCATTCATCATAGAATTCCTAATCCAGAGCAACACCAATGATTGGGTGATATGGATATGGAAAGAATGGGATAATGTTAGAAAGGTTATTTTCATGAGTGAGTGATGTGTGTCTAACATAAATGATCAAAGTACCTTCTCTTTGGTCATATCCAGTAGCCCCACAGAGTACCTATCGCACTGCAGGTAGGTCCTCACAGTGTACAAAACTTTGTGAAACTGTCTCTCAATGTCTGTCAACTCTTCAAATACTTTGCTGGCAGACCAGAGAAGAACCTGCAGTACAGGTAAAAGAACAGCGCCCATGCAGCCTTGCCATTGGCTTTAAACATGGCAAAATTACAGAATGCTCTTGTCCACTGATGAGTTACCTGACTTCTTCTGGATTCTACATTCCACATATAATTGGTGTAATGCTGAAGAACAATGACCGAGGCAAAGTTTAGGTACTTGTTGAAGACCTTGGAAAGAGCAGAAAGTAAGTTTTAATAGTTTGTTCTATAGGTGGCAACAGAAAATAAATCAAAATCAAATAATAGGTATTAAAACTGTACTAAAGAAAAGGCTACTATATGCCTGGAATTTCAGTAAGACTTTCCAAGCAACTTTTTTTTGCCACTTCCTATGTACAATGTATACGACTATTTAGAACAAGGAACTATATTTTTTGGTATTTTACAATAACTCCAAGTTAGCCTTCTAATTTGCAGAATGACCCATCTACTGTTTGTTACAGTACGATTTGTGCCCAAGTTTAGCTAAGTGTCCTTCAGTTCTTCCTTTTTATATTCCTGCACTTCTGTATAGTCAGTCTTATAGCACTGTTAAACTCTAGCTAGATGCTACAAGAATTATTATTCTGCATTATTTTGGATAACATTATATGGCAAATAAATGTAATATAAATGTTATATAAATGTTTCATAATCTGCTATCTGTGCTGGATTGATTGTCCAGAGTTTATTGCCCAATCTATTTACACTTACATTTTCATCTGCTTTGGAGAATTCTGTTGCTCCGACTTTGTTTATTGCCATGAC
The DNA here is from genome assembly GCA_028565275.1 of Leiocassis micropogon. Classification (NCBI taxonomy): domain Eukaryota; kingdom Metazoa; phylum Chordata; class Actinopteri; order Siluriformes; family Bagridae; genus Leiocassis; species Leiocassis micropogon. The sequence continues at coordinate 20,823,403 of JAOVVA010000054.1, forward strand.
GACTCCGAGCACATCCTTTCCACTCACAATGGGAGCAGCCAACATGTTTTTGGTGGTATAGCCTGTCTGGTTGTCTACAAAGTCACTAAAACGGGGGTTCTTTTTAAAATTGAAAAAAGAAGAAGAATATCTTTATGATCATCAGATAAGTCAGTTATGTCTTGTCTGAATCTCAGTAAAATACATGCAGGAAAGAGTAATGAAAGAAAATTGATCTTTAGTTTAATGATAATTACTGTTTTTTTTCTTTTCTGATATGAATCATTTCTGATTTTAGTTATGTTGTACCATGAAAACTCACTCACTCACTCTTTTAGACCGCTTTATCCAGAGTCACAGGGACCTGGAGCCTATGGCAAAATTACAGCCTATCCCAGGAGGCTTAGGGCACAAGGCAGGGTACACCCTGGACATGGTGCCAATCCATCGCAGGATGCACACACACACTGGGCAATTTGGGAACGCCAATTAGCCTAACCTGCATATCTTTGGACTGTGAGAGGTAACCGGAGTACCCGGAGGAAACCCACCAAGCACAGACCCGTCTCTGTGCTTGGTGGGTTTCCTCCGGGTACTCCGGTCGATCGAGCCTGGCCGGGAATCAAACCCGGACCCTGGAGGTGCAAGGCGACAGTGCTAACCACTACACCACTGTGCCACCACCATGAAAACTGCTTTGTTAAAATATAAGCTGGTGGTAATTATGGAATCTATAATAATTATGGCATCTATTGAAGACCACAATTAAAATCACAGGCCTAAATACCTATGGGGGAAAAAAATAACCATTGTTTTTTTTTTTTTAAATGCCTCATTTATCTATCCAACATCTCATTTACATAACTATGCTTGAGTAAAATTGCAGACTGAGTATTCATTTCTACTTATGTCTGTTAAGCTCTAGTGGTGATATTTATGTTCACTTGTTGGCTGTGGGCTCAAACGTTGTTTAATTTTTTTGGCTTTGTGCATGTAGCATTATTTAATGGTGTAAATAACACTTCTCTAAAATGTTTTTATCTTTGTGACACTTCTATAAGAAACGAATTTAATAAATATGAACAGAAAAACAAATTATATCATTATGGCACCTTTCATGGAAAATTAGCATTCTCTCATTTTTCTCTGAAACACAAAACTGTACAGAACAGTGTGTCAGAACAGTAATTTGCTTACAAGATACTTTTGATGGCGTATAATAACTAAAATAGCATAAAAAAAAGACTAATCTATGTTACATGTTTTTTTAAGGGTTTAACTTTATTTGAATACTTCTGTGATGCAAAGCCTTAAACAGGACAAATATCTCCTGAAGATCATTTTAAAAGTGTTCCTTTTTTTGTGTAGGTGCTCACATGCTTGTATTCTTAAACACAAAATAAAGGGGAAATTACTGGATTTTTATTTGGATATGACACAAATAGTAAGTCCCTGTGTTTGGCCAAATATTTTTCATTCTACACATTAAAACATATTTACCAATGATCTGTTAACCTCTCAATACCATGCACTCACCTGCTTCACATCGGGTATGTTAACTCCCTTTTTGCTTGTGGATATTTGCCCGACTATGCCGATATCAGTAGGGAACACAATTTCAGACAACGGGTTGACCAAATTGCTTTCATATGTGGAGGTAGGAGTAACATCGAAAAGACACGTGGCAAGCTCTGGGATTCCATTTCTAGCTCGACATATAAAATAGCTGCATCGATCTGCATTCACTAGCAAAGATATCCTCTGGAGGACCCTGTGCAAGCTCTTCTCCATGACTGATTCACTCTGTATTTCCCTGACCAGGTCAAATATGATGGTAGCCTCCTGGATCTGCGTGACATCCTTGTAGGAGGACGGATCTGTGATCTCGAGCTTCTCTGAAAAAGCAGCAGTGATGACTTCAGGCCTCACCTTATTGTCAAAATACTCTTTTGCAAACTGTGGGTTATTCTCCAAGTATTTTTCCACACTCTCCTTGTCTGCCATCTTGTATCAGGTGTGTGATTGGAAGGACGTCCTTAAAGGAGATGCATCACCTACAGAAAAGCTAGAAGGAGATCAGGAACAGTATTGCTTGGTTTATTGGACTCTTTTCTTCACCCGGCTGCATCCTACACTGTAGCTCTACATAAAGCACAAAAAAGGCTGGAAGCTGGAAGACTACGGAGGCTTACAGGCTGAAGAGATCAAAGCGACTGCTAATTAAGGTGACGTCATAACATTAAACCTTCTAAGCTTTCTTAACCTGCAAATCCCCACACTGATCACTGTACATTCTACAATCCAATCAGTGGCTTGTTTTGTGCTGTAAATGTCATGATACGATATATTATACATCAACCATTTCTCTGAAACAATGCTTAATTATTAATAATTTATATCCTTATATGCTCCCTCATGCTTATTACATACCAGAATAAGAATAAAGAACATCCTTTGTAAGTCTAGCAGCTATGAATTGGTACTAGGATTTAGACACTGGTATAAAAAACTATAAATCAATCTAAGAATCTGTTGTTCATCATAGAAGAAACAATAACAGCTTTGATAAGCATCAGTAATTTGCATTACCGTCCTCAAGAAGCATCGTAATACTGTCGCTGTATTGTGTTGGCTTAAGCAAAGCAGTGAGAAGTGACATTGAAAAAAAAAAAAGAAGTGTGCTATAATTAGCCATTTTGTCTTACAAATCAGTGCCAAGCGTCTATTTCTGACGAAGTGATTAAGACTGACTCATCATTATGCTGCTGAATTTAAAAGAGAGTACCGAGTCTTTTTTCTCCCTCTATCTTGAGTGGGAGGAAGATAATGGACCAGATTCAGACAGCAGAAGGCTTTGCAACTTTGGTCTTTGGCAATGAAAATCCAGGATTAAGTAAGAAGTGATTACTACCATGATCCTGCAGAACATGAAGAGGGTTTGAATAGCTGACTGGTTACACACTGAAGTTTACAGGCTGGAGCCACCAAAAACGGTCTAGCATATAAACCAGACCAAACATTATTGTGCTAGTAGATTATAGAATATTATTTTAGAATATTTGCACCACTAGCACAATATTGCTGACAATAAAGCACATATGAATATGATAAACCATGATATAAAATAATAGTACCCAGTGATCAGCTGAAAGTCTTGATAAAATCGACTTTGCATCCAGAAATTCTGAATGCACACATACACAGTCTGTCAGTTCAATGTACCATCCAAATATCCCCTATGGGGAGTCCATCTGTCCAATCATTGATATATTAGGAGATTACAGTATTCCTGTTCACACCAGACCCAAAGCAACAAAAATGCTAGTATAGTATAAGGGTTGTCGTTTTGGCATCTACATCTGTAGATTTCTACAGAACGTGTACAAACGTGTAATAGACAATGTAGTTGGGATCAAATTTCATGTCCTCATAGGTGGACGTTTGGGTCTCAAGAGGCTATTAATCTGTGTTTGCTAAGGAAGTCTCACTCACGCACTCATTCTGTATAAAGCTTATCCTGTCCAGGGTCACGGTAAGCTTGGAGCCTATCCCAGGGGACTCTGGGCACTAGGCGGGGTACACCCTCAACACAAACACACAACAAGCAATTCGGAACATCAGTTAGCCTAATCTGCATGTCTTTGGACTGTGGGGAGAAACCAGAGTAACTGGAGAAAATCCATCAACCACTGAGTATACCCTTGCAAACTCCACGCACACAGGTCAAAGGCAGGACTTGAACCCTCAACCAAGGAGGTGCAAAGCCACAGAGCTAACCACTAAACCATGTAATTGTTGACTTGTTACCAAAAAACAACAAATTCACTCAGCCATGCTATATAACGCTTATACTGTACATGGTTGCAGAAGACCTGGAGCCTATCACGGTGGACTTGGGGCAGGAGTTGGGGTGCACCCTAGTGTACTCACCACACTCACTCACACACTACAGGGAATTTGGAAATGTCTGCATGTCTTTGGCCTGTGGGAGGAAACCCACCAAGTATGGTGGAAAACATGCAAACTCAAGAGTTGGACCCTAGACCTTGGAGCTCACCACTATGCCACTGTGCGGTTGCAAATTATCAAATTTTTTTAAATAATAAATGACATCGTTGCAAAGCAGTTTTACAGGATAAAATATTTTGGATATACATTTTTAAAAATTGCCTGGGATCTATCTTCTGTAATGCTTAGTAATTATTAACTAAAATCTGGTATTTAGTCAGGTCAGTGCACGAGAGAAAGACTTGTTTAAAATGTGGTAAAAATTGAAACAGCATTCAAAGAGGCAGCACAAGTCAGAACATGCAGCCAGTGTTGTTTTTCTCCAGAAAAAAAAAAAAAAACACGCACAGTACTGTTCTGAGACTGCTGGTGATTCTATATGCTGATATGCACACATGAGCAGTCTTAGTGAGTCAAGTACAACTTTAAAAGTCTGTGAGACTGCTATATGTGGATGTACGTACAGTAGGGATGTCTGTTAAAGCGGGGACCTATGGTAAGTGAAATAAAAAGCACAAAAACAGCAGAACTCTGTTATTCATTTATTGCTTTTCAAGTTTCAAGTTTTATTCCTGGAAAGAAAAAAAAACACCTATTTGGCTTCACTGTAAGTTTATGAAGTAAATTAAGGAATAATTATATAGATCATACGTTCATAGTTAATATAAATTTCTTTCCCTGATGATTTATTACCTTTAATGTTTTGTAACACAGTTATGCAATTTCTCTAGGGAGGGACTAAACCAAGATTTGCTAGATATTTGAGACTCTTGCCGTTATGCAAAAAAAAAATCTGTCCAATGAAGAAAATGCTTGGAGAAAGGGTTTTTTTTTTTTCATTCCCCAAGTGGGATTGCGAAATTGTCCTCAGAGCTTATATAAGCTCAGTCTGTAACAGTGTTGCACTAAAACTTTGCCACTGCGTCTCATAAGGTACGGTGTAGTCTAATTATCTGCAGAAAACATCTGGAAAACATCTGGGCTTTTACTTCAATTTACTGTTTGAACAAATCAGAAAGAACATGCGAGACGCCTGTGGACTTTGTTAGTTTAATTTTGTCTTTCTAAAATCTGTCAGTGTAACCCTCGTGCTGTTTTGCAGGTCCTACAGACAGCAACATGCTGAGGCTCACTTTTGCTCTTTGTGTCCTGGCCATAGGCTGGGCACAGGACTGTCAAGTCAGCAACATCCCAGTACAAAAAGACTTTGACAAGTACAGGGTAAGTCAAATTTCTTTTTTTTTTCTAAATCTGTACACTTTAATGTAAACTTTCCGTTAGAGCTTTGCCATTCTATGGTCACAGTTGACTGTGCGTGTTGCAGTTCCAAGGAACATGGTACGCTGTAGCCAAAAAAGACCCGTCAGGACTTTTCCTTCTGGATAACGTTGTTGCAAATTATGCTGTGGAGGAAGATGGCAGAATGACAGCCACTGCTTACGGCAGAGTCGTCATTTTGAAGTCAGTTCAAAACATTTTCCTTGATTAAATTTCAAATTTCATCACACTTGCAAAAAAACCCAACTCTATCATTCTTCTTTCACATTTCAGCAACTGGGAGACATGTGCCAACATGTTTGCCTCTTTTGATGAATCCCCAGACCCTGCAAAGTTCAAGCTAAAATACTGGGGTGCTGCTTCATATCTCCAGAGTGGATGTAAGTGGAACTAGAGCTGTCCACTTCATGTGCAAACAACAAAAACAAATTAACAGACATTTGTATGGGCGTCTGGTCATAGGAGGATTTTCTTCTCATATTTAGCATTATATTAATTTTGCATACGGCAATACAAACTGCAAAATGAAACCTTATTTTTTGCTCAAGGTTGACCTCTTTGTCTCTGTGTTGCACTAGATGATGACCACTGGGTCGTTGATACCGATTATGACAACTACGCTGTGCATTACGCGTGCAGAGTGGTGGACACAGATGGTACCTGCTTGGATAGCTACTCCTTTATCTTCTCCCGCCATCCGACCGGTTTGAGACCTGAGGACCAAGTGATTGTGACGCAGAAGAAGAAAGAGCTCTGTCTTCTAGGCAAATACAGACGTGTTCCTCACACCGGTAAGTGACAGTTTGTGAATGTAGCTATCATAGTGTTATTATAATAAAATATACTCCAGTAACCTGCCAAACCATGTAACCTAGATGATGCTAAAGGACTACATTACTATGAATTTTTTTCTCCTCTTTTACAGGCTTCTGTAGTGTCTGATTGCATCCTGCTCAAGGATTACTAATAGCCGTTACCTTTTTTCCATGTGTAAATAAAAATCTATATTAATCTGAATATAATTCATTATCCACAATAGAAGCATAATCATTGAGATTATTGTATGACTCTTCTACTATTCTTGTTTTATTATGTAACCTGAACTTTATAAAATAAAATGTTCATATTGGATGGGATTGGGTCTTATTGCTAATGTAATCAATTCACAACACTATGGCCTGAGCTCTAAAGAAACAATATTGCATAAAAGGGTTAATAATGGGAATCACCAGGGATACAATATCACCATAATTAGGTGTCAATTCGTTTTGTATTGTGAATCTGTATTACATCACAATTTTAAACAAACTTAAGCAAATAATCTGCCTGCCACTGTGTGAATAATTTCGAGCACACCTCCTGTAGGATTATAGAGAAACTACTTAATTTTACTGCCTGAACTGCAAGCATATATAAATAATAATAATAATAATAAAAATTGATTTAACGTCACATGAAAAGACCATCACACAAAAGAAACGTGATACTTAAATGTATCATTTTTTTCTTTTTCCACACATCTCTAGTTAATTGTCCCTCCAATCCAGACGTTTGCTGTTTAGTGTAGATGGGCAGCAGAGCTGTTGTTCTTATTCTTAGTCTCTGAAGTTAATGTTGCAAGTCTAAACATAATGTTCTGGGGTTTGCAGGACAAGCAATAAGAAATACAGTATGTACACAACATTACATGTTATAAAATGTTTAGTCAGCACAAAGTACAAATTACATGGAAAGGAAATAAACTGACAAAGTATATGGTATTTACGTGTAAGGTATCCCACCTGGTTGTGTTTTCTGAATTTAGACATCCTTAGCCTCCTTTCCCCTGCAGTCTAGCTAATCACCATGCTTTAAATAGGTCTAATACGAGGATTTACACATGCTAAAACAAACAAACAGCAAAAAAAAAAACAAAAAAAACATTTACCTTAAATATTCCGATTAAAAAAAAAAAGCCAATACAGTTGCAAATGCTCGTGGGATTTCACTAACACAACTGATTAACCCTAAACTAAATATAGGAAAATTTATTTGGAATATAAAAATAAAAAAAATCTGAAACAAAGACAAAATAAAAGTATATGTAAAATATCAACACCAATAAAATTGTTTTTTAATTAAAACAATAGTCAAGATGTGCAAGAAGCTCTCTGTGCTGGCTTGTAGGATATGAGGCTCTGCAGTTGGGACACTCCAAAAAGCTCTCATCCAATGTGCTGGAGCTCTTCAACGGAGATGTCATCTTATCTAAATCCAGCCTGGTGTACGAGCTCGGCTCAGAGAACCGGGTTTCTCGCTGTTGTTTCTAAAAAAAAAAAAAAAAGCATGAGTTTAATTACTTTTTTCCATTCACCTCTACAGTCGACTTCACTGAAAAAGTGAAAGTAAAAATCTGAATACAACATCTCCCAAAGACTAATAAACTATTCGGCTCATACGACAGCTAAGGTGGCCTGATCATCAATCATCCTTGTGACTTACTGCTGACTCCAAGCGAGCGATTTGGTCTCTAGCCTTTCGGAGCTCCTTCAGCACTTTGTGGAGCTGGTGTTGTAGACTTTGCCGGTCCAGTTTCTCATTCTCAAAATCTCTTGCAGACAACTGTATCTGCCAAAAACAAACAAACAAAAAAACATTTTTTAAGTTTCAAATTTAGAGAATCTTTACAAACTCCTTCTAATATTATAAACGGGTCAATAAAAGATTTTGCACCTGTTGTTCTAAAAGAGCCGTTCTTTTCTGGTCTTCATGCTGTGTCAGTAGAGATTTCTGAAGAAGGTTCACCTTTTAAAGAATAAAACATGAGACAGGGACAGTGTAGTAGACACATGTATACACATGTGGTGCAGTACATACTGAATTGCTTGGTGGCCTGTTATTTTTTTTAACCATTCTGCTACATTACTTACAGTACATATAAAAACTATTGCTGTTCCGTCAAGTCTACCTGAAGTAGCAGCTCGGCCGCTCGCTTCCTCTCCTCCTCAAACCTTACGTCTGCTGCCTCTAACTCGCTCTGCAGTCTGGCTACTCGCTCCGAGTTTAGCTTTCGTTCCTCTGCTAGAGACTGTCGGCCACTTCTGCGCTCCTCTAGCAGCTCCTCCTGAGCTCGCACCACCTCACGGCTCTTCTCTTCATATTTGGACTTCATCTCTTCGAGCTCGGCTTGTAGGTTTCTCACGCGTTTGCGTTCCTCATCAATCTCCCTCTGGTTTTCCTGTAGCTGCTTCTCCTGCTGAATGGAGGCAGATGACTGACCTGGGTCACAGTAATCAGAAACACAGATCTCTGGTTATTAACTTTCACCACTTTAAGAGGAACCTTGAAGCACACATTAACCTTAAAAAAAGGTTTATGCGCTAATATGGTTAATAATGCATATGGTTAGCCATGTTCCTGTATTTTTTATTATGCCTAATGCTTGATGCACTGCTATACTGTAGATACATGCAAAATGTTTGTGTACTGCTTGTGCACTTTCTTAAGCAAACAATCCCTGCCCTTTAGCTTTTTGTTGGACTGTGAACTAGCTGAATTGATCTAAAGTTAACAAGCTGAATGATTTCTTTGGACCATGTACAGCTGCAATCACATATTTGTGTACACATTTTTTAACTGGTCTATTTCTGAGGCAGAATGATTGTACAACATCTATCTTTAATAGGTGAAAAAAACAACAACAATAATTTGGTGCACAAGTTATAAATTATTCTAAGTTTTCTGAAATCAACACAGTCTCAAAATTATACAATCAATGCACTTAATATTTAGCTAAGTTTCCCTTTAGCAATCCAGTTTCACCTTTAGCAAATGCACTTGGGAGTCATCAACAAGCTTCTGGTAGAAATCTGGCTGGATATTTGACTTGGTAGAATTGATCGTGTTTAATTAGAATTGACGGTTTTCTGGCACTGTCCCTGAAGTTTAGAAATTGTTGAGACTCTTAGCCTGAGTGTTAGTGTTCGTGGAAGTGTTAAGCTTAGCCTTAGCATGCTTTGTCCACCCTATAAAAAGCTCTGATGCGTGTATTTGGGATCACCGTCCTGTTAGAACACTCGATGTAACAATCATCAAACAATCATCTACAGTAGCTGATGATTCGAGGTAATGCTGAAGATTTTTGGGATTGTCCGCGTTCTTTAATTATGCATCAAAACAGTGCCTGATATTACTACCACCACCATATACAGGGTTCTTGGATTTGAATGTCTCACCTTTACTTGTCCACATATACCACAGGACAAAACTTTCCTCCAGAAGGCTTTTTCTTGTCCATGTGGTCAGCTTTAATCTTGAGGGTGTAAATTTTGAAGCAGGGGCTTCTTTCTTGTAAGGCAGCCCTCCAGTCAATGGTGATGTAAAAGAGTAGATACACCGGTGATCCAGAAGCTTCCAGTTCATGGAAGGCCTGTGCCTTGGTGGCTCCTGACCATCCTAACTAATTTCCTCTTAGCTGAAGGCGACAGTTTGGATCTTCTCTTAGAAGATCTAAACTGTGCTTGTACTTAAATACAATTGTTTGAACAGATCTTGGAATCTACAGTTGTTTAAAAACGTCTCCAGGAGACACTTCTGACTCGAGTAGATTTACCGTCCTTTTTCTAAGATCTGCACTGAGCTGCTTGGACTTTCCCATTCCCATTGGCTTGCCATGTTTAACACAATCAAATAAGTTCCCATTGGCTTGACATGTTTAATACAATCAGTAATCTAAGGGGGTGTGTTTATATCTTTAATTATGTACGTATAATTTCTCCCTGCGTTGATATCAGAAAACAACCTTTAAAATCACAGTTCTTCTCCAATAAAAAGACAAGTTTCTAGAAATCATTGCAGGCCCAAGTTCCATAGTTTCTCATAGCATTTAAAAAAGTGGATTCACTCCATTGACATCATTTTCTTCTAAAGTAGGATATTCACTCAGGCCCTACCTTCTGAATTGGCCTCTTTGTGCTGTTGTTGGAGTGTTTGCTTAGCTTGGTTTAATTGCTGCTCGAGCTCTGCAGTTCTGCTGAAAATCCCCTGAACATAGACCTCTCGCTGCTGGTCATAAACAATCCATTGCTGATTTTTTTCAAGAGCCTTGCACAAGGAGAGAGAGAGAGAAAAAAAAATGTCAGCAGCTTGTGTCTTGGCCTTTAAATGCTCAGCTATGGCAAAAAGCAACAAAGATCATGCTCTTTGGGATTTTTTTTCTTTTTTTAGACTCACATCTCGCAGCTGCGCTTCGACCACCGCAATCTCACCTGAAGGAACCTTAAACATTAAATACATGAGTTAAGGCATGATAAAAAATACAACCACATATTTTTTTTAAATACATACTGTATACTATGGTATTGTTGAAAACTCAAATCTGATGTACGGTTTTATTGTACTTGCAACATTTGAATCCTCTCATCCACCATGAAACGCCATCTTCTTTTCAAAAACTCACTCACTCAGAATTATTCAGTACAAATGAATCTGTCTAGACAGGCTTGTAACACACTTGTTGAACCACATTAGCAGAAGACTTTATCTGCATCTGTTCAGCTTGAGATACAGCAGATAAAAAAAAAGTCAGCCAGGGGAATGTGTTGTGTGGAAAAGTGTGAGCGTTTAAAAAAATAAAAAATAAATACTACCATCTAGTGGGGTGAAGTCTTAAACACCCGATAGAAAGTGCTAGCTTACAGTAAATACATACACAGAATGGCATCATACCAAAAGCTTTCAGGAAAACCTAAAAATAAGGGTAAGTTGAATCTGCACAGATTATGAGCAATACTCATGTTATTCAAGTGAAACACATCCCACTTACTAACAAATGGCTAGACAGTGCCTTCCCACTCCAATAAAAAGAGAAAAAACAGCCAAATAATAAAATCGGAACTAGAACTCATGATTTTGTAGCCAAAGATAACAAATAGTAACCCGCTTACTGGAAAACTACCCAATCTGGCAAACATCGCTCAGTCAAACTGACTGGCTGTTTCTTTTCCAGAATGTTAATAACGTCGACCTTTCAAACTTGGATCTAAAAGTGTGCCCTCTGGTAGGTTACAAGGTAATAGATCTACAGAGCATTATTATTATTATAAAAAAACAATACTGGTTTAATCAAGTAAATGCTTAACAAAAATTTATCGATAAGGAATAAATCATTAACCTGCATACAGATCTGGTCACATGTTTTGTTTTTTCAGTTACATGGAAAGTGGCTGTGTATTAAAAATAGAAGTGATTCATGCATCCATCTCTCGTGTAATATGTATGTAATTAAAAACAATGATTCGAAAGGCGTGTTAAAATAAGCATTTACATACAGCCACTGTTTTCAAAGGTGGAATTTTGCTCATAAACAATAAAGTCTGGTATATTTATTTAAAAAAAAAAAAAATCATCCCAAAAATCCTGAGGATTGTGCACTTGATCATCTTTTTGCCCTGTGATTGTTTTCTGCTGCTGGAAAAGGCACCTACCCTGCTGGAATTACTTCTCATGCATGTTCTAACAGTAATAATCATTGACTCATGAATGCCATGAATGATGGCAGTCATAGTCATAAATCTTAACATGAATGCTTAATAATTCCTCCATCTTCACTAAAATAAGGTAAATCCAGCGATACCCATGGTTAGGCCTAATCCCTGGAAGACTAGAATCATGTTTAAAAAAAATAATAATAATAAAAAGTCACGTACTTTACAGCACAGTGAATTTTTATTTTTTTTTCCCCCCGCATATCCCAGTTAGGAAGCTGGTGTCAGATCGAAGGGTTACCCAGGACACCACGCCACTGTAGTAGACAGGGTTAAGGTTCATGCTCAAGAACTCAACAGTGGCAACTTGGCAGTGCTGGGGCTCGAACACCTGACCTTCTGATCAGTAACCCACAGCCTAAATTGTTTGAGCTACTACTGCCCTAAAAATAGCAATAGAGATGCTAGAAAAGCAGAGAACCCAGAGAAATCAGAGGTGGAAAGATGGAGGATATATATATGAACTCCACAAAGACAGAATCCTGAGCAAAGGATAAAACCTGGCCTAGCCGTAAGAATATTAAGCGATACGATGATATTACAATAACCGGTAAATAACGGTTTTATAAATATTCTGATTCAATATAAAAAAAAAAAATTCAGATTTTGTTACAATTTTAAGTCTTTAAAAAAGGGTGCTTAGCTTTATTCACCAGCTTCATAATCGCATTGTATACACACTAACTTCAAATAGAAAAGTTTAACATTTAAATTATAATTATTAAAATTAAATTCAACAAAAAAAGCTACATTTTACTGAGCAGCTCATTTCTCTCATTTCTGCCACACAGGATGCCAATGTGTGAATTGTGTAAAGTGTACCATCTGTTGGTTTATGAAGAAACAGGGATGTTGTGGTCATTTGCATGACCAATACACATGATTTTTAAGACTCATTTCTGCTCACAGTGTTTTGAGGCTGGTGTACTCGGCACAGAATCGGGTATGTCTGAGGCTGATGGTTCATGGATGATCAACCTGAAAGCCATCTAATTCCCGTCACTGGCTGATCAACCAGTGCATCTCTATGTAAAAAATTATATTTAAAAAATATATATATTTCAGCATCATAACCAAGAAGTACTTAATTATGTCTTTTAACTATGAAAGCGTCTCTAAAATTAACACTGACTCTTGTAGTACATATGTACATGTTCAGGAGAATTGTAGTAAACTTCCTTCTGGATAAAACAGCTTTTGTCCTAGCAGGGGATATGTTTTTGATGAAGCACCTTAAAGCATTTCTGTGAGCTGCTCTTGACAGGGGTGTCTGCCAAATGCTGTATGATGTTTTAATTTAAGATTAAATTTTTAAAGAGTAATCTTAAAGCAACTTCAATAATGTGTTTGTGATGTGGTGCAGAATTGTTCCATTATGTTTCCTATCTACAAGAATAGCTTTGTTTTGTTTTTTTATCTGACTCCTATAAATCACTGACCTGCATGTCATTACTGCGTTTTTCATATGCTTGGCATTTCTCAGTGACTGCCACCAATTTTTTTTGCAGGGCCTCAGTCTCCTGTGAAAGGCTCTGAATGCGTTTCTCTTTATTTTCCGACTCCTGCCGTTCCTTTTCCAGCTGGTTCTGCAGCGAGGCCACCACCTCTCCACCTTCAGCCCGCAGCTGTTGCCTCATGGTGGAGATCTCCTGTTCTTTAGCCAGCAGCTGCTGTGCGTTTCTTCCCCTCAGCATCTCTAGTGACAAAATTCTCTGTGGCACAAAACAGAATTCAGTTGTGTTAGAATAAGACTGGTTGATTAAATTGTGCTCTTTGGCTTGTAAGAGGTAAATCATTCGCAAACAGACCAAAAAAATAAAAATAAAAGATGTTCACCTCTAAAAGCTTGGCTTTATCTGAATCAGGATGTGATGGTTGATTCCTCCCATTTCGTTTTGACATTTCATCCAAAGTCTTCTTCAAATGGGCATTTTCCTTTTTCAGCTTCTCAAGCTCAGCTTCTACAGCCTTTGAGCCACTGCCTTTAAAACCTAGTTTATTTGCTAAAGTTTCCTTGGCTCCTTTAGATGCCATCGCTGGATTGTTCTCTGGAAAATAACCAGGGTTATATTAAGTATCCAACCACTATTTATATGCCAAGCACGAAAAATATTAGTTAGTTGGTTATTTAGACAGAAACACACACATACACACGTACGAGGGTGAGTCAAAAATTATCTGAACTCTGGCTGTAGAATTTATTTATTTTTTACTTTTAGAAAAGAAAAAAAGAATTTAAAATAATCAACTTGCTTTTAAACACACTTTGTCTCTCTGTCAGTACACTTTCGTATTCCCTCATTAAAAAATGTTTTAGGCTGAGCTGCGAGGCATGAATGCACCGCTGTCTTCACTTCCTCATCAGAAGTGAACCTTTTGATACTTTCAGGCGACCAAAGAGGTGAAAGTCTGACATTTGTCATGCAAGATCACAATGCCCTCGGATAGCGGTCTTATATTGGTTAGCGTTTAATCTGAAGCTTAGGCTTCAGCTCTTCAATAAAGTCTCATTATAATGAGCGCTGTCATTTTCCCAATACTGGCCCTTAAGAATCTCCGAAACTCGTAAGGATTTTTCAGCTGATGGTTGACTTTTGGACTTTTTCCTCAGTCAGCGATTGAGGATGTTTCTGTTCCATACTCTGCCGTTTACTCTCAGACTCCTAGTGATGAATCCATGTCTCGTCACCGGTAATGATTCTCTTTAGGAATCTTTCACCTTTCTTAGAGTATCGGTCCAAATTTAATTGCAAATTTCCAAACGCTTCTGTTTATGCTCTTCTGTGAGTTGTTCCAGCACCAGGTACACCTTCAGACCACCAAAAACTAATCACTGCACGCTGCTCTTCTTTCGTGCAAATCACAAGCAGGGCATCAATTTTCAAAACGGACTGAATATCCTTGATTGGCCTGAACCTGATAAAGAATCTATGGGCTGTTAGAACACAGAATAGCTTAAGGCTGCTATCAAAGCAACCTGATCTTCAATAACGCCACACCAGCGGCAGAGATTGAACGCCTAAATGCCATGTCCGGTTAAAGCAATAGGCTAATTCGTGCAAAAGGAGCACCAATCAAATATTGAAAGCATACATGAATATGCAGCCATGGCCAAAAGTTTTAAGAATGAGACAAATATTAATTTTCACAAAGTCTGCCGCTTCAGCGTTTTTAGATCTTTTTGTCAGATGTTACTATGGTATACTTAAGTATAATTACAAGCATTTCAATTACAAAGGATTTTATTGAGAATTACATTAAGTTTATGCAGAAAGTCAATATTTGAAGTCCTGAGAAAGCTCTGCACTGGTGCTGCCCCAATCCGTAGCTGAATCAAGTTTAGGACATGGTCCTGGCACTAACTGGAATTTCTTGGTACTCCTGAAGCCTTCTTTACAACAATTAAACCCCTCTCCTTGACGTTCTTGATGCTCCGATAAATGGTTGATTTAATTCCAATCTCACTTGCAGGAATATCCTTGCCTGTAAATGACTTTTTGTGCAAAGCAATGGTGACTGCACATGTTTTCTTGCAGATAACCATGGTTAACAGAGAAAGAAAAATGATTTTAAGTAACACCCTCCTTTCAAAGCTTAAATTTTTTTTTCTAACTCAATCATTATGACAGAGTGATCTCCAGCCTTGTCCTCATCAACACTCTCACCTACTGTATGTTAATGAGAGAATTACTGACATGATGTCAGCTGGTCCCCTTTGTGGTAGGGCTGAAATGCAGCAGAAAGGTTTTTTTGTTTGTTTGGGCGTGATTATGTTGCAAAGCAGACTTCATGAAGATTAATTGTGTCATTTTCAAAACAGTTGAATTATAATATTTTGAGATACTGGATTTTAGTTTTTTTTATATTTCAAACTGGATTTTTGGTTTTTAATCATAGAAATTTAAACAAAAACAAGATTTGAAATATTTTTACACTTTACATGTAATGAATCTAAAATGCAATAGATTTCAAATTTTTACATAAAAAAACAAAACATTTATACCATAGTCTTATTAATACACTACATATTGTCCCACCAGACCAGTCTACTACTGAAAGCCCAAATAAGGATTATACAGTATAGCTAGATATACCCCTATCTAACTCAGTAGCTTCGCTGCTAAAGCTAACGACTCACTTCATTTGTAATAACAATGAATAAAAAAAATCACTTACGACTGTAGTTTAGTTCAACAGCCTAATATAATTCAACAACAGAACGGTCTCTTCCTGTGTCTCACTTCCTTGTTGTGAGCACAGTTTAAACGTCGCGCCGCGTCCGCGCCACTTCCGGTGTATTTAAATTTCGGGTGTGTTCGAGAGGAGTTGATTCTCCTACCCATATTCCGACAAACTCCGCCTCTTCTCGCGAGCTGCTTTGCACGTGTTTAAACGCAGATTATGCACGCTGATGATGGAAGGATAGAACGTGTCTGAACTGCACGTGATATTGCAGTGGTAGTCTCACAAACAGTGATATTTGTTTTCCAGTTTTACTATAGGCTCTGCATCTTTATAGAGCATACATGAAAACACATTTATACACAGTCTCTAGTGTCAAAAAGATGTGATTTTTCTGTCTTATTGAAATAAGTAATGATCCTTTGCAACTCACCTTCTGAACACGAAGCAAATTAACTACTTAAATAAAGAAATTAAGATCTTCCTGTTCCAAAAATACTTTGGAAGTCAACATAGTGTTAATGTAAATGCAATACCTCATGGATTTCATGAAAAAGCCTAGCATGCCTTTAAACTTGTTTAACTTGTTCGCACAGGATAATAACTTGTGTATACAAACATGTTTCTCAACTCTGCAAAGAGTTTTGTCTATACATTGGTCAGAACTTGCTCTTAAATGGTATCTTTACCATTTCATACATTGGACGACCTGAAACCAGTCTCCAAAAATTTTCTGTCTGTATGTCTATCAAGTCCATCAAGTCTATCAATCCCGTGGAATGCACGGGACGAACAAGTACAATCCATGGAGACCCCACCCGGCAATCCACCACACCCACAGGATCCATCACCCACAGGATCCATCACTAGGTCTTGTGGAGTCATGTCCCCAAAAAGACAGAGCCACCCAATGGCACAAGGGGAACCAAAACAATACTGGGCAATGTTATGGCTGATCTGCATATAATAATAATAATGATGATGATGATGATGATGATGATAATAACAATGATAATAATAATAATAATAATAATAGATGCTGTTGTCAACACAATTGAGAGTACTGATGATGTAAGGAATAAAAAAGGTAGTTTGGTTTATTTTTCCATAACAGCATGTCCTAAAGTGTTCCTTTTAGACCACAGTAATTTGTCAAAAGTAACCAATTAAAATTTTGATATCATGCTTTTTAATTTACGATTACATTTAGTGCTATGAAACATCCATGAGTTTTCTCTTATCGCTTACCTAAAGCAGGCATCAAGCAAGGCATAAAGCAGCTGTTCCCTCATCAACCTCAGCATGGCACAAAAGAGAAACATAAACAACAACAACACTACACTACATTACAGGGATAGCAGAAAGTCATGTTATGAACATCTGGGGAAATAAAAAACTCTTTCTCTCTCTCTCTCTCTCTCGCACACACACACACACTGGATCCCATTCACAAAGCCACACACTGTGTGTGTGTGTACA
>JAOVVA010000054.1:20850641-20864155 GCA_028565275.1 Leiocassis micropogon
TGCGCATGCACACACAAAGAACCAAAAGGAGGGTGCAAGAGCGGTTACATCTGGTCCAGAATGTTTATAAAAGATAACAGGAGAAGAACAGGAGCTTGGAAATTGTTCTTAGTTAGGAGCCTGCAACGGTTTTATGACCTGAACATAGATTATACTAAGGAATGTGTTTGCTGATCGTGCAGCGTGTCGAGGTCAAAGAAAAAAAACACTGTTCTCATGCACACAGAGCATCATGAAACACACTGAAAAATTGAAATATTCCCTACAATAAAAATACTTTGTAATAGAATAAAGGTGATCAGGCAGAAATTTATGCATTATAACTTGTATTATGATTTGACGATTTTTTAATTGATAGATATCAAGTCAGCGTATTGTTCTTTTGAGACCATGAGATTCTGCTAGACAGGACATCGCGATGCTCGGCCTTTCATGGATTAAAGTCCAGACAAATGTCATCTTAATAAAACTGAGACAACCAGGCACAAATAAAACTGACAACTGCAATGTGGTTCTGCAGCAGCTTTTATTAAGCAGCTTGAAAATCACTGGATTAAAATCATACCACACATGTTCAGCGTTAAATACATAATACAACATGGAGAAAGAAAAAAAAAATCCCCTCAAAAAGTAAAAATTACCCCTCCCCCTCAAAAAAAAAACTATGTACAAAAAGTCATAATTCTCATACATGATCACTTGCCCATTGCACTTAGAATGTTGGCCTGTGGAGAAGATAAAACATTTTAATTTCACATTTAACATTAAATACAAAGCAACCAATTTTATTTAATTTCTTTCTGTGTTGGTCTTATAATAATCTTCTGTCTTACCTTAATAAAAGATGAAAAACGTTTATCTGTAATGCCTTCAATTTTCTTTAAATCTTCCACCTAGTAACAGACAATTGGAGAACAGTCAGAACAATAGTGGAACAACGCAACTGATTTCTCAATTTCATGCTTCAAAACTATTTGTTAAATCTTTGTTAGCTTTTTCCCCTCTACCTGTGTGAAATCTCCATTAATTTTCCTCCAGCCCATAATAAGTTTGGCCTTTTTGTCACCAATGAGCTGCAGGCTCTTCAGGTCTTTGAGCGAGTCCGAGTTAAGTGTCTGGAGAATCTTTTTCTTGGACTGGTCCAATACTGATGAGTCCAACCTTGACTCCCAGTCTTCCTCACAGACTGATTCCAGTTTGCTGTTCTCCTTACCTTCTGAGATCTGGACAAAGAGCAAAAAAAATAAAGAAAAAAATTAACATAAATACATCTGCAGTGACCAGCTGTGGTCCAATCTTGAGCATGCCTGTGTGAGGTTGTACAAGGACCTATAAGACCGACAGGACCTTCAAGAGGTACCAGCTAATATTGGAACAAGAGTTCATTCTGATTTACTAAATTGGTTGGACAAGCAAAGTTTTCTGATATTTAGTATTCCAGCACTGGTACATTTCACTTTATCCATCGTTCCACTTTTCCATGTTTGCTACATAAAATTCTTTGCTTTGGGAACCATTTTTATTGATGAAGCAAAAAAAAACAACAAAAAAATGGCCACTTTGTGATGAAAACATGGGTAAATTTATATTAATGTCTTTTATATCCACGTGACGGTCCGTGTTCCAGCAAACCATTACTTTTTTTTTGCTGAATATTATGTATTCAACACTGGATTTACTGACACCATCATTATAAGTCTTATACTTAACATTAATATTTACAATTGCAGGTGGCATAATGGTAGATCAAATGGTGGTTCTAAATTATCTGGAGTGTGTGAGCGAGTGTGTGAGAGCTTGTGCCCTGCAATGGACTGGCGCCCCATGCAAATGAAAATTAATGAATAAGTAACAGTAGTGCAGAAAATGGTTTTGTGAAAAGCATTTTGTGGCTGAATGTCCTAAAGAGGAAAAACTGGACCCTGCAAAATGGATAGCAGATTCTTGTGAGGAAAATATCAATGAACAAATGCAAGCCCAGTGGTATCCCTCAATAGCAGTTCTTGCTGACAAGGATTTATGAGGATTAATGAGCAATTTCTATTAAGAAACCCCAAGTGCCTGCAAACTTTAGTCAGTTTAGCTGCTCATGTCGCGTGCCCCTCATGCCTCCCCAACATCTCCCAGTGGGCCCAAGAGACATGGCACTTTCAGACACTTTCAACAAAAACAAATGTCTTGAACTCGAATAGTCTGTGAATGGCTAAGAGATTCTGGGATTTATTTTACTCTTTCGCATAGACAAGCAGCACATGCTAAAACATACTTGGGGTAAAAAGGAACAGGTGAATAAAACTAACAAAGCTCTGGGTCTCCTGGGTTCTCTTTTATACACAAAGGGTTTGAACACTGAGTCATGCTGTAGTACTAAACATTAGCGTGGCCTTTGACTTAATCTCGACTTGCTGATAGTCAGTTTAACAGCATGACTGTTTGTGCAACATTGCTTAATAACATTGGGGAATTTTTTTTTTGGCACATTTCAATGAGTGATACCATGTATTAACATATTAAAGTGTTAAACTGCTGAACTTTCATATAAATTGCATCCAGTAATATAAATCATACAATCAGATTAAATATCATTGCCATTTTGGCACTCTCACATCATGTAAGAACAATAAAAAGTTCAAATCCCACAAGTTTTTTTCTTCTGTTTTCTCCACTCCTTACAAAGTCCCTGGTAATACAGACAAAATATGGTTTAACTTTACTTCTTAAATGTTGTGCAAATGGGAAACAATGTATAAAAACCTTTAACAAAACACTATTACATCTACAACAAAAACCATTCAATAATTATGATTAAAGAACAAACATTATCCGAAGAAAAGAAGGTGTGTGCGTGTGTGGGTGGGGGCTTACCTCTGTTTTGACACGCTTTTTCTTCTTGTCAGCTCTATGTGAAGGCTTGCAGACCACAGCACAATCCTGCAAGGGCAGCACCTGAGACACTGAGCACACAAAAAGCAAAATAAAATAACCCTCCCAAAAAAACTTGAAACTGGTTCTTGAAACATGATTTACAACAGCGAGTTGATTTAAGCAGTGGATTAAGTGGCACTAATGGACATTTTACCTTGTATAAAATCTGATATTATTTCAGACCCAGGGTATTTTTTAATTCAAAAGTACTGTAATTTGACTAATGCTTATTCATGCACACAATACAATCATTGCAATAAAAGAGGAAATCATCTGTATGTGCAACATCAGCTATGATTTTTATTTTTTAGCGTACTTACGTGCTCTGAAGTCAGAGAATTTAATTAAATTTTAATCTTATTTCATTTTTATTTTATATATACGTTTTGTACTATATTTAATGTATAATTTTATTAATAAATTTCTGCCTTGGATAGAGACTGAAGGCCACCCTGTATATTTACTGTATAATTTTTACTGTAACATTTAGGGTAATGTTGCTTTAAAACTAAATTCGAAGCAAAGTTAGAAGGTGTTATTGTAACTATGTCAAAATAAATGGCTGACGGGGCGAACCTGACTATACTGTCAAAGGAAAGCAAAACCGGAAGAAACTAAAGATGCAAACCAAAAAAGTAAATAATGTGCCGGTTTTACATTGAGCTTGAACACATGACATGCTGCACAGCTTTTTTTCGCATGCAGGGTCAGATGAGGAGTCACATTGAAAAATATAAACCAATCAGTAAATCAGATGCGAGTCACTTTTGCCTGTAGTCTGAACGTAGCCAAAGTATTAAGTCATCTATTAATGCCCCAAGTCTTTCTACAGTATCCTACAATCCACCCCCCCAGTATGTACTGTTCTACATTACATAATACTTTGCTGGTCAAGGTATATGTTGAAAATAAGCATACATTTTTGGACAAACAAAATTTTTGAAGTAACTTTTACATCCAGAGTTCGTTTTCTACTACACTGCCAATCACCACCACCCTTGGACCTTACCTTGTAATGGGGTGACAATTGCCTGTTGTTTTCTAGGTTTTGCTGTAACCGACTGTTTGCGCTGGAGGGGAGGCAGATCTGTTTTAAAGAGAGATATGCTACTTGTGGTGTCCTCTCTTTCATCCTTCAGTCCATTCTGGCCTCCAGTTAGTTTGTTTAACATCTCTGCTTTCTCCTCTAGCTCCTTTTGCTTTTCCTTCAACCTCTGTAAAGAAAACGTTTCAAAAGGTCACCTGAGTAATACACAACCAGAGATCTCTCACACTTATTACAATGCATAAAGAAATATGTATTATTAAGCAACCTGTATCTCTTTGCGGGACTGGGCAACTGTTTTGAGTAACTTGAGTCTCTCTCTCTCTGGGGTGCCCAACATCATTTTCTCCAGAGCCATAAGTCTATCCAAAACTGTAGAATCAACTGGGCTGGAGGACAAGGTCACAGAAATGAAACTTTCCATTACCGTTGTTAGAAACAAGAAAAAGAAGCAGCAGCAACGTTAAGACAAACACTGCGTGTTCAAAATGCAGAAATTATTCCATAACGTTGAAGTCACAGATGAGCATGTTTTCCCCAACAATGAGCCAAAAGGTACAAAGCGCCTTTGGTTTTTCGCTATGGGGACACATTGTTTTTAGCACCAGCTACCAAATCATGGCCTACCACACAAGGCCAGGACCTGTTAAAGTGCTATCAATAAAATTAATAAATAAAATAATCATGAATTTAATAATTTCCCACAGGTGGAACACCACAGACCACATTTTGTTTAATACACACATCGATCAGGACACTTGTGCGCGTGTGAGGAGAGTTCAAAACAAACTCAGAAATTATGAACGATTACGAACATATTACAGAACAGCGGAAAACAACAGGGCAGGTTTTTACCCTGACATTCACTATAGAATTATAACTGCATTCTATTTTAAGGGTCCAGACGATATGATATCACAATACCTAAGTGCTGGTTCAATTTGTATTGCAATTCTGTTATCTACATCCCGATTCAAATATTATTATTACTATTAAAACTACACAGAATGCTGTGCTGCGTGTCAATTTGTTTAGTTTAGAGCCAATCTGCAATGGCAACATTGTCTCAAATGCAAACAGACAAATTTTTAAAAATTGCAATCAGTTAATACATGAATTACCACGCACAAAAAATATCACAATATGTAACCAAATCTAGTGGTTAATATCTACAGTAATAATATCTACAGTACATCATCTTGCCGGTTGCCTGCACCCCACTCTCAATGCTAGTGTTGGCCCTTAAACCCCATAATGATCTGGACAACATACCTATGGGGGTGTGTGAGTGGGGGTGATGGCTGCTCCACATTCTTGCCTTCCTTTAGCTTCTTATTCTGTGGTTCTCCAGATCCCCCAGCCTCTTGTTCCTCTCTGGACCTCTTCCCTGCAGCTGAAAGAGCAACATATCTATCAAATAAATGCTTTAAAACGCCTAACCTTACAGAAACCAAAGGATCAAAAATGCTTACCATTTGAGGGGGCCATCACTGTTTCTCTAACAAATGGCTTGTTGATTATTTGCTTCGACTTGGCAGCAAAGTTGAGCGCGGTGAACGTATCAAAATAGTACTTATATTCCGGGGCAATGTTCGTGATCATGACAGAATGAGCTGAACCGCCTAGCGAGTCCTGTAAAAGACGGGTGAGCTTGCTATCTCTGTAGGGCACACGTCCCCCAGTCCCTGTGTTTAGAGAGTCCACAACCTTGCTGAGGGTGAACAGAGACAAGTTTATGGCACCGCTTTCTTTCAAACGGATGCCCTGGTTTCCTGTGCGCCGGTTGTCCTCAGAGCCAGCGAGGTCCACAAGATATAGCTTTCCTGTCTGCTGTCTGTGAGGAGGAACACGCTGACATTTCACCACCTGAGGTAAAATACGAACACAAATTGTATATTATTATTATATAATCAATAATTCAAAGAGTCATAAACCTCAATATAAATGGGTTTGTGTTTCACCCTAATTTTTCCCAGCAGGCACAATAAAAGCCAGTGGGGTTTTATTATAGGGAGAACATTGATTTCAGCACCAGCTACCAAATCATGGTCTACCACACAGAGACCACGACCTGTTAAGATGCTTGAAGTAAAAAGGAGCTTGCGGCTAAAGGAGGCAGGACTGATGAGGGTACCTTAATGAGGAGGATTGCATGACTGCGGCTGGAGCGCTGATTTAGTTTGGTGGATGCTGTGGTGCGGTTCAGACTAGCTGGCACAAAGTGGGTGTGAAAATCAGAGAAAGACGAGAGTGGGGTATGAGTCAAGCCTGGTATAACGATGTTTTTATCCTTGTCTTCGCGGATTGGCAGATCCTGAGAGTTAGGGGACAAAAGGTCCAAAACCTGCAACAACAGAAGAGATTTCAACTTCACTAAGATGCAGCAGGGAAGACGATTACCCACAACTCCGCAGCGCAAGAGAGAGAAAAACATTGGCTTAGTTGTGATCACATGACGCTCGGCGTCAAAACTAGAAGTGTTTGCGTGATACATGATACTCGGTACTCGTAAACCAAGGCTTGTTCATTTTCAAGTCAAAATTTATTAAAAATCATTGCTTGTCTTACGGAACACTCGCAAACCGCGTTACTCCCAATCCGAGGTTCCACTGTAAAGTTTGTAAATTAATGTTAAGTATAAACTGTTAGACAAATTATTAGACTGAAACAAATTGAAGTAAAATTAACTGGTGTCTTTTGACAATTTCCTTTAAGTTAAAGTTATTTTAAAGACACCCATGCATTTCCATTCAAGCAACTTTAATATGTGGTCCTAAATTGAATACATATCTGATACATGGCAACATGACTTGAATGAGAACACTTGATCAGAATTCATGTGACTTTGTGGCTACCTTCGCATTGCAAGCCACATTGCTCAATTCCAATTTTTTGATCAGATCAGATTTCCATGGTTCACAATGGTTCAAATTCATGATTAAAACTTGCTTTGGGCATTTTAGCACTGCTATGAAATCCCTGCACATGGATAGAGGAAAAAAGTTAAATGAAATCTTCCCATTCAGGTCATGTGACCATTTATCAGATATGTATTTGATCTATGACCACATATAAAAGTGACTCCAATCCATGTGAATCTGATCTGACTAAAAAATGGAATTGAACAATGTGTCTTATAATGTGAATGTTGCAAGTGTTTAAGAGCAAATATATTTTAGTGGTATGTGTGCTCATAATTTATATGGAAGGGGAAACAAAAATTTTTTTATGCAGATATAAACCGAACAAAGAAACTGCAACACATGGCAACATTACCTTTTCATTGTAGATTTCTAGATATGACATGCCTACAGAGAACTCCCATTCATCCTGGTCTTTCACTTGAGTCCGAACCAGCTGAAAAACCTCACGAACAGCTCTGGGAATCACACCCGGCTGCTCCTGACTGCCCAGCATCGTGTGGGTTTTTCCTACCAACAACCAAACACATGGTGACCAATGAGCTGAAAACAATATATATATGATTGATGGTAAGAAGCATGCAAGCATTAGCTCAATTTGGATTACACTTTCTACACCGACTTCTACTTCTGTAAATAAGCAGGTTTATGTCAAGCTGCTAATTTCTCCTATCCTGCCTTCCTTCTCATTTTTATTCCATGTTGTCTTTCTTGACTTCCTAATTTAATAAACACATTTATGTATCAAATAAAGGCACATTCTAAAGGAAAGGTAAGAACTTGACAGTCAGACTATATTTTCTGTCAATATCGAATTTAAAAAATATGGGGCATAACGTTTTAGTACTTGCTAAATCTTACATTTAATATTGCTTACCAGTTTCATAACCAGTAAACTGTTGACAGACACTCCCAAACATTCCTATTCAAGCAACTGGGCAAATTCAGCCATTTGATTTGGCTAGTACTAGGTAGATACAGTCCAAGTGGATGGATAAATCAGACTGACTTTACTTATTAGCTTATTTTGCAAAACTGTAATGTAACTGGTGACAGAATCATCTGCACCCAAGGCTTGTTTATATCTATTTGAAGCAAAGGCCAGCCCATTTTGTCCAATCCTACAGAAAAGACAATGCAGAACAACTCGCCAAAAACGCCAATGCTGGTCATGACAGAAAGGCACCAGGACACACAGTACACCATGACCCAGCAGGCAAACCGCCCAAAGCCGTGGGATGCGCCAAAAAGAAAAGCCGATCCACTGATACTCCAACCAACAACACCCAAAGGATTGTTTGCCAGACTTTTGGAGTCATGCCCTGAGAGGCCAGAGCTGCCCATGTGACATAAGGGTAAATAAAATGTGGTGCATAATATTTTGCATTTTAATGATATGGCTGATTGGTGTAAAAAATGTTTAAAGCATTTAGCAGATAGCCTTATCTAACATTTATCTTATTTACAAAACAGAGCAGTTGAGATGTAAGGAACTTGCTCCAAGGCCCAGCAGTGGCAGAACTGAGATTTTAAACTTTAAGCAACTTAACCACCGAGCCACAACTTCCCTTCAGTTAGGGCCTACTCTATCTCAGACACATTATAGTGGTACCTTAGCATACAAACGCACCACCTTACGAATTTTCACCTTAAGAACTGAAATGTTTCTTTTGGCATGTGAAGAATTTTCTGCATACGAGCAAACTGAGCGCCAGCCAGTTGAGGACCCAAAGTCTTTGACACAGAAACTGTGGTACTAATACCCATAATGTCAAATAGCTATTAATATTAACTTATTAATTACAACTAACTAACAGAGCACAGTTTGTCATGAACACTAAAGCATTTTATTACACCGGAATACAATAACCATCTCTGAAAATCTACATTTCTGTATTTTGAGTTAACCAGTTTGAGATGGTAGGGTAGTTTGTATGGTGGAGCAAAATCACTGTGTATCCTTTCCAAACAAATATCTGTCTCGTACCTGCTCCAGTGGGTCCGTAAGCAAAGACACTTGCATTTTGGCCGTTAAGGATGTGAGGAATAATGGGCTTCACTGACGACAAGAACACTTCCTGTTGATTCGTCTGCTCGCCATGGAACACGTCGAACCTGGACAAAGCAACATCACAAGAGCTTAAAGCAGGAACATTTTATATTAATATTAAATCACCAGACAATTCAAAGAGAGGACAGAAATGTTTTCTCCCTGGGTGTCCTCCGCAGGCACTGTAAGAGCCAGCGGTTGAATTACAGGGTGAAACCTGATATCAGCATCAGCTACCAAATCAGGGCCTACTACACAGAGACCCAGACCTGTTAAAATGCTTTAATTATTGTAGAGATAACAAAAAGATAAAAGTTATAGGGTTACACAAGGACAAGTGTTTGCATGGAGAGTAAAAACAATTATTAACTGGTATTGCAGAGTCTCAGTGGCGTTCCTCCAGTTGACTATCTCCAGGGTTTGGGGTCCCAGTCCTCGGACACAGGGCCCTTCGCTTTTCTCGTCTTGTTTGTCCATGTATGGTCGCAGTCGCACCGCTACTCGAACCCTGGCGGTCCGTTTCGGCGCAGCTGCTTCATTTACAGGAACACGTTGTGCCATTTCTAACAGAGAGAGACGCGAAGGAAGCGTTTAAACACAACTAGTTATCCCGCTAACACAGCTAACCAGCTAACTAGATACATCCGGCCATCTTTAAAATGTTAGTTGCTCATTGTAACATTAAAAGTTTTTAATAAATAATATAAAAGACTTATATATATATATATATATATATATATATATATATATGTATGTATAGAAGTGTTAATTAACACGAGGTCCAGAGCTCTGTTCTTTATGTTAGTTAAGTGACTCCACAAAAGTGTTTTATTTGTAGCTAAGCTAACTAGCTGTAGGATGCTAAACACTAAGCACTTAAAGCGACTTGAAACAAACTTACCTCCGGTCCAGGACACCTACGTTTCCCAACTGTAACCGGGCTTAAGAGAGACCAGTTAAACCTGTTTCTTGGTTTGTTTGTTTGTTTTTTGCTAATTTATCGGATAAGTGAGATTTTTTTTTTGCTCCGTGTATTTAATTAAGAAAAAACAGAGAGCAACATCGCGCGCGCGCATGCCCCCGAACAACGGCTATTTTCAAATGTTGAGTCCCCGCCCACTCACTGAGAAACAGACCAATCAGCCTCCGACTAACTCGTGGCGCCATGGAATGAGGATCCATCTGCAGAGCCGGAGCGCCCACTGCAGGTTCAAATAAGCAATGCATTTAAAACAAAATCCCATTTATTTATGGCCTCATTCCTACTTTTACCATATTATACAAATTGTGAATAATAATAATAATAATAATAATACAAATGATAATAATAGGGGGCATGGTGGTGTGATGGTTAGCATTGTGGCCTCACATCTCCAGGCTCGAGGGTTTGATTCCCATCTCGAGTCTGTGCATGTGCAGAAGTTCGCAGTTCTCCCCATGCTTGGTGGGTTTCCTCCTGGTCCTCCGGTTTCCTCCCACAGTACAAAGATATGGAGATTAGGTTAATTGGCGTTCTCCAAATTGCCAGCAGAGTTCCCTGTACAGGATAAGCTGTAAATAATAATAATGATTATTAATATTATTGCCCAAACCCCAGCCACTGGATGCAGTGGCGGTCCCAAGCTCGGATAAAATGGGAGGGTTATGTCAGGAAGGGCATCCAGTGTAAAATCTGTGCGAAGTTGTGTGCAGATCGGATGGTCCGCTGTGGCGATCCCTCGATGGGAGCAGCCGAAAGACTAACAACTACAGCAATAACAATTATCATTATTATTATTATTATTATTATTATTTTTATTATTATTATTATTATTATTAGTAGTAGTAGTAGTAGTAGTAGTAGTAGTAGTGTAATATATTATATAGTATAGGATTAGTATATTCCGATACATATCAAGGAACAAAATAAGATACTGACCTGTTCGACTTGTTTGCTTTGTATGGATCATTTATTTTATCTGCCAATCTGGCCTCAGGTTTACTTCATATTCTTACTTCACATTCTCATGACTAAGAACGTTAAAGACTTTCGCAAAATTAGGTCAACAAAACTATTTCTGTATTATGTTTACATTTAACGTTGACTAATTACAATAAAAAAAAAAACAACAGGCCTATACTATTTGTGTAATAATAGCTAATAAAATAATAATATTAATCAGAAGGTTAAATACTCACATAAGTGGATTTATTTCAGTTTTGCAGTAGAGTTTTTGTTGTAGCCTGTTAAGTTGCAGGAGGTATGCTACAGACAGGACATTGGGTGAAAAACAGCAAGCACAACAATAAACATGGACCTAGCATAGAATCTGCAATGAATTATAATGTAATCACATTATAATGTTCACTTAATTTAGGTCTGAATACATCTATCACATAAATAGTATTTAAATATGGTGAATCATATATCTCTATTTGTACTTAACATTTAAATGGCTGTCCTCAAAGTGTTGTCACACTGAATACTAATTTTGTTTCATTAATTTCTGTTCCAGGGCTTTATAGGTTTTTGTTTTTAAGGCATCCTTGCTTCCTAAGCCAGAAAAAAAGCAGCAAATTAAATAATCAACCACTTTTTAAGACAAAAACTAAATAATGAAAGCTGCTCAGTTTTGCATGTAAAAAAATAAGTAGTTGCAACAGTCAAAGTCCTCAGAAGAACTGTGTGGGTGGTTCTGCAAGGTGCTAAGTAAAACTTAGTAGGTAATTTCTGCTGCACAAATTGTACCACTGATACCACAGCGTTGTTTTCCTTAAAGCGTTGTCACCCTGAAAACTGACTTTGTTCCATTATTTACTGTTCACTGGGTATATATATATATATATATATATATATATATTATATATATTAAGGCATCTTTGGCCTACCACATTTATTTGCATGTGCCTAAGACTTTTGCTCAGTACTCATAGTGTATGTGCTTATAGTGTGTGAATATCTTTTTCCCCTCATTAGGTGAGAAATAACTTGAATAATTACTTCTCTGTTCAGGAACACCTCTGAGCAGATCTTATTGAGATAGTAAGCAGTTCAAAATTGTATGGCACGTTACTGAAATTCTAAGGAACCACATTTTTTGCATTTAGCATTTAAATATGTTAGCAAATCTGTGCATGTGTAATTGCACAGTAACATGATAATCATTTCTGTATAACCTTCTCTGTACTTCAACCTGTATATTCCAGAAAAAAATCAAGCACTTATAACAACATCATATATCTTTATTTGTCCTGAATTGTATTGTCAAGTCGGCGGCACAGTGGTGTAGTGGTTAGCACTGTTGCCTTGCACCTCCAGGGTCCGGGTTCGATTCCTGTCTCTGTATGCATAGAGTTTGCATGTTCTCCCCGTGCTTGGTGGGCTTCCACCGGGTACTCGGCTTTCCTCCCACACTCCAAAGACATGTAGGTTAGGTTAATTGGTGTTCTCAAATTGCCTGTAGTGTGTGTATGTCGGTGTGCCCTGCGATGGATTGGCGTCCTGTCCAGGGTATACCCCGCCTCGTGCCCTAAGTCTCCTGGGATAGGCTCCAGGCCCCCGTGACCCTGAATACAGGATTAAGCGGTAATGACGATAAGTGATTGAGAGTGTATTGTCAAGGAACGGACCCTTTTCCCATTGCGATAATTACACCACCAACAAACTAAACTTTTTAACATGTAACATGACATTTTATTCAATATCAAATAATTTAAACAAATTCAATAAATTTGTTTCCAGTTGACTTTCACAAAACCTTAAAGTCATAGCTGGCTCTATGAGAGTACAGGCTTATGCAGTACAGGACTATTAGATCATTGCTGTTTTACCCCTTACTGAAGTTTGCCGTCTTGGTGATATTAGTAACAGCACTGTATGAATCTATGACATACTGTATAACGTTTATTACTAATACAGTAATCCCGGTTGCCCAATAGTTAAAGCAGACATTCTCAAACCATATGATCATATTCTAATTTTAAAGGTGATCAAATATGCCCAATTCACTTTTAGATCATTTTTGTACAGTCACATTGGTCTCTACTGAGTGTGTACATGCAACAAAAATCTGTGAAAAACACCTCCTCTGCATTTTCCTCTTCAAATGTCAGCGCTTTCCTCTTTTTAAAATGCTTTTAATTTGTTAGGGTTCATCACGTCTTTAAGGGGGGGAAAAAAAGGTAATTTGTTAAAGCCCCTCATTCACCCATCAGTATTTTGTATTGGACTATAACAAACTAATGTTGTGAGTTAAGAATTACACATGTATAGCTTGACGCAAAAAAACTTTAAAAAGATATGCTCTGTAAATAAAAAAACTCTCACTTTAATAATAATTATAATAATAATAAAATGTAAGACAACATGGTGGCTTAGTGGTTAGCACTGTCGCCTTGCACCTCGAAGGTCCTGGTTTGATTCCAGGCCAGGCTCAATTCCCGTCTCTGTGTGTAGTTGTTCTCTGAGGACCTGTGACTTCAGTCGCTCAATAGTTCAGGACTGGAATTTCTTACATTCTACCTGAGCCTCCAGGAACAAACTGGACTTTAATCTTACACATCTCCTCTTATACTGAACTTCCAGTCTCGCATA
>JAOVVA010000054.1:20877609-20891524 GCA_028565275.1 Leiocassis micropogon
TTGTGAAGCTGCTTTGAGACAATGACAATTGTTAAAAGCGCTATATAAATAAAATTGAATTGAATTGAATTGAATGCCAGTTGATCATGTTGAGATTTTTCAGTGACTGGTTTAATCTGGCTTGAATGCCATGGTTTGAATACCCAAGGCTTCCACAGCACTGAAAGCGAATGGCATCGAAAATGTTAGAAGTGCCGTGGAAATGCTAGACAAGAACGTCCGTCGCTCCGACACAGGATCTGAAATGTATTAAACACTATTGCTCTCTCTCTCTTTCAGACGTTTATCTTCACCGATGGTGAGGATAAGGAGCTGAAGCAGAAAGCAGGTAACATATAAAGCCCACAGGGTTTTTTTTTTTTTTTTTTTTTTTTTTTTAAACCCCATAATTGATAGTTAACTAAGAATTCAAGGCTCCAGGTTGGTTAGCATGGAAATGTCATATAAAAGCTTAATAATACTGTGTGGTTTCTTCCTGTAAGGAGGCAACATCATCAACACCAACTGCTCAGCTGCTCACACGCGACAGGCGCTGTGCTGCAAGATGTCCGTGGAGTATGACAAGTTCATCGAGTCACAGAAAAAGTTGCGTCTGTTTATCTCTGTGCAGTATCTTGTTTTTATGTATAAATGAGAATAAGGTCAAGATGTATGGAGATGTGATCACCATCATGACATTTTGATGAAGTGTTCTATATTACAATGTGTTATTGTTAACAACATAATAGCAGTAATGTTGTCTTTATCCTCCTCCGTTTTCTCAATAGGTGGTTCTGTCACGTGGATGACGATAATTATGTCATCCTGCCGAGTTTGCTGAAGCTGCTGTCGTACTACTCCCACACACAGGATGTGTACCTGGGCCGGCCCAGTCTCGATCATCCTATAGAGGCTCCTGAGAGGGTCAGGAGTGATGGATCGGTGAGTAATTCCAACCCATTGAAGCTCATGAAAGCAATGTGTAAGACTGTCAAACTTTTAAGAATGTCACTGATAAATGATTGAAATTGGAGCTTTAAGGATTTAATATTTAAAAAAAACTATAAAACAATTATTATATTTGATATAGCCATTATCATTTATAAATCACATTTAAGCAGGTTTATCAGACATTTCTGGATTAATTCAAATAAATATTAAGATTTCAGCAATAATAATAGATGTACAGTCTGATTAGCAGTTGCATTATTTATTTAATAAATAAATAATAGGGGTGTGTGGGATGGGTACAGCAAGAGGAAGTGGTGAATCATTTCTGTGGGATCAGAGGAACCAAGCACCTTTTTAAGGCTAAAGCAGACACTACATGTGGGTCAGCAGTTAGTAAGTAATTATGGTCAGCGTCTTTTAACCATGTGTATAATTTGTTTTCCAGACATCTGTCAATTTCTGGTTCGCTACTGGAGGTGCTGGTTTCTGTATCAGTCGAGGGCTGGCACTCAAGATGAGTCCGTGGGCAAGGTATTCAACAGTATAGTGTTCATTTCCTCCATGTTTATGCATGTACACCATCAGTCAAAAGTTTGGACAAACCTTTTAATTCCATGGCCTTTTCTTATCTTTATTTCTTTCTACACTGTAAAACGATGCTGATGGCATCCAAAATATGTACTTTTTTTTTTTTTTTTGAACAGTTGATCTTTAGACGTGTCGGCTACTTATGCTCTGTAAAGCCTCATAACGCCTCTAATCTAAGGTGCTTTTAAGGTTTATTGGTGATTTCTGAGGCTAGTAACTCTAAATGAACTTCTCCTCTGCAGCAGAAGGTTAGTTTTGGTCTTGCTTTCCTGGGAAGGTCTTCATGGACCAGTTTCATCATGGTGCTTCATGGGTTTTGCAAATGCACTTGACAATACTGTTCTTGCAAGAACTGTTCCAGAACAGCTGAACTTCAATAACAGTAACAAATTACTTAATTACCTAATGACACATTATTTCATGATTTTGAAAAAAAAAAAAAATTCAATAGTATTTTACAATGTCGAAAATAAATCCAAACTTTTGACT
This sequence comes from Leiocassis micropogon, assembly GCA_028565275.1. Lineage (NCBI taxonomy): Eukaryota > Metazoa > Chordata > Actinopteri > Siluriformes > Bagridae > Leiocassis > Leiocassis micropogon. The sequence goes on from JAOVVA010000054.1 coordinate 20,879,617, forward strand.
GGTACTGTATATCCTCACAGGTCACTTTATTAGGAACACCTGTGGACTTACCCTTTGTTTTTGGGGGGTAAGTTTTAGGCAAACATGTGGCAGTGCAGTGAATAAAAATCTTTATCAAATTATAAAATCGTGTGAGATTGCACAGCATGTCCAAACTTCAGGTGGTTGAGTTCCTACAGCTGTAGACCACATCAGGTTCTACTCCTGTCAGCCAAAAACAGGAAGCTCAGTCTACAGCAGGCAAAGGCTCACCCAAACTTTTTCTAACCTTAAACTGTACATCTTTATTATGTATATGAGCAGGCGTTCCTATTTATGTGACTGGTGAGCCTGGAAGTATTAGTATTATTGCACTTCAATGATCTTTCATTGTTGCAGTCTGGGGAACTTCATCACTACAGCAGAGAAGATCCGTCTCCCAGATGACTGCACGATCGGTTATATCATCGAGGCGCTGCTGGAGGTTCCTCTGATACACAGCAACCTCTTCCACTCACATCTGGAGAACCTGCAGAGGATGCCTCCAGTGGACGTCCTTCAACAGGTCTACTCGCACATTATTCTTACATTGGCTTGACTTTACTGATGTAATTATGGATAGGGAGAGGGTGGGAGCTGATTACCAGATCAGTACAGTACAGATGCTAATACTTAATACAAAGCATCCCAGAACAGAAACTTTACAATGATTTGACTAAACAGGGTCAGAATGACGCAGCAGAATGTACAGTAGTAGGTAATGATTATGTAATGATGTCGCTTAGAATTCCCTTAACCTTGCATTAATATTTTACATATTGACCTACATCTATAAAATGGGTAAGATAAGCTCCTTATTGTGTTGTAAAAGCGCTGGTTTGTACAATGCAGTACCCGGAACAGTCTCTTTATCTATATCTCTTTTAATAAACATATTTGATCTTTCATAATCCTGCAGAACTTGCTAATAAAAGCAGAGTAATCTTTCACCACGTCTTTCCTCACTGCATTCGTTTGTTCAACGCTCTAGGTCACCCTCAGCTACGGTGGTTTTGAGAACCGGAGGAATGTAATACCTATTGCCGGGGTGTTCTCCTTAGCTGAAGACCCTTCAAGGTAACGTTGTACAAGTTTGTGGTTACTAATTACTTTCAATACCAGAATCTGGAACATAAGTGTCTTACAATAAAAACAATGCTGATATTGGTGTGATTTATTTTGCAGTATGCTGCCTTGACTTCTTTATCCCTTATGGATTTTTTCCCCCTTCTATAGGTTTAAGACCGTTCACTGCTTGCTTTATCCTGAAATTGAATGGTGTCTTCGCAACAGTCGTCACTGACTGCATTCTTCTGGAGACAGAGCATATTTGCATTGTATTTACGAAGCATGGAGACATATTTTCACAACTCTCAAGGCTTCTCTTGTGCATTAATGTAACTGACTAGCAGGCTGAAGACCATCTCACTTTAGCACATCCTGCAGATTTGATTAAAAAAAGGCAAACATTTTAAACAGTTTAACATGATAATTTATTTTGATGTTACAAAACCTGGTCTGAAGCCTATAAAAAAAAATTACTAAAGATTTTTTCTTTTTTTTTTCTTCTTTTTTTTTTACCGCCCTCTTATCTTAGATAATTTCCATTTTTGTGGATCTGGTGTTACTCACTTTTATTTAAAGCCTTGTCAGCTCAAGGCTTTAAAATGCTGAACTGAGCTATACTAGTAAGCATGCCATGCAAAGTGTAAATATCAGCTTAATCTGTATGAGGAGTCAGGTTGCACCTTCAGACAGACTCCCAGACAAAAATAGGAGAAGTTATGAAGAGGTACATTTGAGTAACATTTCATGGTGGCAATTCAGACCAAGAGCTCGAAGAAGCCTGGAATTTAAGGCCAAGGATATCTTGTAGATTTTAGTAGTGTGTTCACAAATTAATGAAGGCTCTTTTTTTTTTTTTTTTACAAGGTTAAGTCAGAGTATGGATTTATATGTATCACCTGAAAACTGTAATTAAAATGAACTTTTTATTTTTTTACGAATAATCCCAGCCCTACTGTGCATTATACACAAATCAGTCCTAATATTAAAACCACCTAAACATCAGCTAACCGAAATCCATCCAGATCTCAGCCGAATATCTCCCTTTTCTTGAAGACCAAAGTCAAGCCAGGGCTCAGACAAACAGATACAATTTGCTTTTTGTTTCTTTTGGTTGGCCCATGGTTGTCACCAGTTTACCGGTGTATAGTTTGCGATCAAGATTGTTCACCTTGCCGTGGTGGTACATTTTGGCTGATCAGTGTAATTATGGTTGAAGACAAGATGCCTCAACAGTAATGCATAAAAAACAGGCAAAAAAAATTTTTTTAAATAATTTTTTTATTTAAATCAAACTATGATGCATCTGTTCAGTGATGCACAAACATGCCTTTTCACTGCAGGTCAGTGATTCATAAGAACTTGCCAAAAAAAGACTAAAATACTTTAGTAGTTAGCAATGACAATGTTGAAATGTGAATTGAAGAGTTTTGAGCAATGCCATGCTGCTACCAAATAATGTTGCTGTTGTTTGACTCTTATCCTGTGCTTCTTTTCTCATGCAAATAAACCATGTTGTTGGTTATTTAAGTGTCATTTTATTGCAGTGGACATTTTTGTTGGAATCACTCTGTACACACTACATATCCAAAAGTCTTGTATTTAGTATTGACTGCATTAGTAGAGTAGAAATATCCCTGCCTTTATTGTAGAAGAAGGCCAGGTTTGATTCCACTGACACAAATCAGTGCACTCTCGATGCCATTTCCAATAAGGGTAAAAAATTGGGAGCATTGCAACGTGGCGGGCCTGTGCCAAAACCTATGCCAAATCAAATATGCAGGCAGGGTGCTCGACTGTAAATACCCCTAATGGGAGCAACGGAAAGAATTACATTAGTAGTGTATTATACTGTATATCTGTGCTGGCGGTATGGTGGCTTAATTGTTAGCACTGTAGCCTTGCACCTCCAGGGTCTGGATTCGATGGTCACCATCGGCTTCCACGGTTCCTATTTAGACTACAAATGTTCCTAGATGGATGGATATATCTATACTATGAAAAATACATAATTATGTAATATTAATTACAAACAGTTACTAAAAAGTAAGTGTTCATGTAAACTTTTTAAAGGTCTACATACACTCACTTTAAAAGGAAGAACTCTACATCCGCTTATTTATGCATCTATCTAAATAACAGCAGCAGTACAAGGCAAATATGCATGAAAAACAACTGTTTTATTATAAACAATTTGGCCCTTCTCACTGTAGCTACATTTTCAATATATTGTTACATTGGCAGCTGGAAGTACATGGTATATATTAGGCGCATGTGAACCTTTTTTTTTTTTTTTTTCCTTGAAGTCGATGTGTTGAATGCAGAAAAAATGGGTATGGGTAAGGATTTGAGGACTCTGACAAGGGCCAAATTGTGATTGCTAGACAGGTGGGTCAGAGCAACCCCCCGAAACTGCAGCTTTTGTGGGATGTTCCTGGTCTGCAGTGGTCAGGACATAACAAAGGTGAACGAAGGAAGGAAAGCTGGCGAACTGGCGGCAGGGTCATGGGTGGCCAAGGCTCACTGATGCACACGGGCAGTGAAGTCTGGCCCGCCTGATCTAATAGAAGTGCTAGTGTAGATCAAATTGATAAAAAGTGACCTTCTCAATAATAGGTACAGTAGGTGGTCATATTGTTATGATTGATTTTCTAATAATCCTTAAACCAAACTGCTTGGTACCAATAACTATGCTATTCTTATGACAGAGATCACATTGTGTGTTATATTTTATGTTATACTTTGACCCATGAACCTTCCCCTGCACACTGGCTTCCTCCCCCTGTATAAACCCTGCTCTCCACTCCTCACTCCACAGCTCTCACTGCCAGGAAGAAGGTACTGTATATAAACCCCGTCCTTTTATACGTGTCTAATGCCTTAAAACATCCAAAAACAGCGTAAACTGCTATTCTCTTTCACTTTGTATACTGCAGTGCGTGCTTCCGTGACTCAGAAAGACGAAGAGTGAAGGGTTTCTCAGCGTCCATTTTCACTTTGAACTCGTAGTCATGGAGATCACGTTCACTGGCAAGCGCGCGCTCGTGACAGGAGCCGGAAAAGGTACTTCGTTTATTTATTTATTTATTTTAGGGTACATGGACATATGTTGTCTTATTCACTTTAATTTACAATAAACTTATTTATCTTTCTGCAATGCACTGTAACTCTTCCAGGTATCGGGAGAGCCACAGCTCTGGCTTTAGCGCGCGGGGGAGCGGAAGTGACGGCGGTCACGCGCACGCAGGCTGACTTGGATACGCTCGTGCACGAGGTAAAAGGAACCTGCTAGTCAGGATTAGCAAAGAAACGCCATTTTATATCATAAAACCCTGCTGTGGGTGTCTTTATCGTCTCCTCACAGTTACACCTACTGCAGTGCTCCATATCATGTCACCCCCAAAGAAAAAGCTTAATAGATAAAATATAAAAATCTTATATAAAGCGTGTTTCATCCTATTTTTTCCCCATGTCCCCATTTCTCCCTGTTTACTTGTACTTGTTTTTTTTCTTCATTTTGTCTTTTGCTTTCTTTTTTCTTTCTGTCATTATTTTTGTCAGTCTCGTAATATTTCTTTCTCTCTATCTTTCTGTCTATCTATTTATCTATCTATCTGTCTAGTAATTTGTCCATTTTTTTCTTGTTTTTTTCTCTTTCCTTCTGTTTTTTGCTTTTGCATCTCTTTCTCGCTGTTATTCTTTTTTTGTCTGTCTCGCAGTCTATCTGTTTCTTTTTGTCATTTTTGTTCTGTCTGCATCCTTTTTTTTTACTAATTCTTTCTTTGGTTTTCCGTCTTTCTGTCTTTGTCTTTTTTATGTATTATTTCTGTCCATCTTGCTGTCTTCTTGTCTCTTATTTATCTTTTTTCTTGCTTTCTGGCTGTTTCTAATTCTATTTTCCCCCTTTTTGTCTTTCTCTTTTTTTTTGCCAGTCCTTCTGTTTGTCTGTTCTTGGGTTCTGTCTTTTTCTCTTCTTTCTTTGTTTTTTTTCTGTCTCTCGTTGTTTTTTTTTTATCTATTTGTCTCTCACATTTACTGTGTATTGTCTTTCCCTTTTGTCTGTCTGTCTGTCTATCTATCTATCTATCTATCTATCTCTTTCACAACATTCTGAATAATAATATTTTTAAAAAAAGATTATTATTTTTGCATATCATTAGCAGTTAAACATGTTTTTAGATTATTGTTCCACCAAGATGGTGAAAGATCTATAAGTCATCTCTATTCAGAATGACTTAGAGTTTATCAAGACAATAATATTTCTTCTTGACTTGTTTATTCTCAAACATCACTTTTGTAATTCTTATTAAACCCAAAAACATAGGGTTGCAATATTATTCTCATCATCCATGGAAGTTATTTTTTATCTTCAGTGTCCTTCTATTAAACCTGTGTGTGTGGACTTGGCGGATTGGGATGCTACAGAGCGTGCACTGAAGGACGTGGGGCCTGTTGACCTTCTGGTGAACAACGCTGGCTGCGCCATGCTGCAACCATTCCTCGAGATCACAGAGGATAGCTTTGATATGTAAAGACATTTTCACTTCCATACTTTAATGGAAATATATCATTCTAAAATTGCACATTAAGACTTGCCATGCTTTAACTGTAACTGTAAACAGGTCTTTTAATGTCAACGTGAAAGCAGCTCTTCATGCCGCACAAGTAAGGAGAGGGGAAAAACAACAAAATATAACCGGTTCTTGCACATTAAAATGACGCATGTTGACCTTAAATGGTGATTTTTAAATATAGATTGTAGCCAGGGGCATGAAGGCCAGAGGAAGTGGTGGCTCCATCGTGAACATCTCCAGCCAAGCTTCTCACCGTGCCTTTAAAGACCATGCCGTGTACTGTGAGTAGAAAGAAGCTCTTTACTGATAGGTCTCTGAGTTTAAATGCTCATCGTATTTACCTTTTTCACAGACTAAGCATAGAATTTAAGTATATTTCGTTATATTAGAACTATTATAGTCATTAGAACATTTGATAATTAAGGGTGGGTTCAGGATTTGGGGTGATGTCGGTGTCCCACTTATGTAAAATGAAGGGGGGAAACAACAAAACAAGGTAATATAAGATGATGTACAGATTTAAATTCTTTGCTCAAGTTAAAGTATAAAAATACAAATAAGATTAACAAAAAAAAACCTGATGTCTCCCTTAAATCACACACACGTATTCGTTATGATTGAGCCTGAAATTTATACACAAGTCTGATCTGGTGGTGGACACGAATGTTATTTGCTATAGAATAGGAGGACTTTGTATCTATTATCACTTGCATATCCTTGTTGCAGTGATGATAGATGCACAATAAATAGATAAAAATAGTTTATTGTACAGTGTTATGGTTGGACTTGATTACGATTATTTATAGCTCTACTTATTTGGCAATTATTTTATGGGTAATTAGGTACTACATTGATGTGCGTAATAACGCACTAACTTAGCATATTTAATGCTCAGTACATTTTAATGATTTTCAAGGGAACATTCCATTTATATTTAGTAAGGGTAATTTGGTTAATTTAGGATAATGAGTAATAAAGCCAATCTGTAGCCAACCCTGCTGCTGTAATGAGACAGATTACGGTGCATCATGACATTTACTATTATTAGACAGGTTATTATTCTGGGATTTGAAAAACACATTTTGGCTCAGTATCACAGAACTTTAACATTTAAGTCCAAAACACATTAATAAACCAGAAACACAACAGGACAGCAGAAAAAACGAACCAAAAAAGAAAAAAAAAATTATGGCATGCTTGGGAAAACGAACAAAAAGAAATCAAAAAAGCCTGATAGGAATCTACAAAGACAACAAACAAAGCCACAACAACAAAAAACGAAAAAAACCACGACAGCAAAACCAGAACCTGAACAACAAAAAGCAAAACACAACAGCGACACCAAAAACATTCCATAAGTTCAGAAACACAACTGCAAAACCAAAAACAGGACATCAAAACCAAGAACACAACCACCAAAACCCCAAATGACAGTCAATTGTGTGGATCTTTTATAGAAGCTTAAATTTATTGTCCATTGCTTTCATTCCTGCTTATTTTTGTCACAGAGATCAACATAGGGCTTTTTTTTTTCTATATCTTGTCAACTTTGCTCATCTTTAATATAACAGTATATATAATATGCAAACACTGACACCCCACCCCCTCTCCATCATAAAGAAAGCATAACCCTTACAACAGCAACATACAGTAAGACCCATCCTTGCCATGTTGAGTTTGTTTTGCTGCTGTCACATTCTTCTGTGTTGTTTTGAGCTTAGAAAACTATTTTAATATATCTCACAATGACATTTACTCACTGTTAATGAAGGTGCTACCAAAGGCGCTCTTGACATGCTGACCAAAGTGATGGCTCTGGAGCTGGCTCCATACCAGGTGAATTGTGGTCACCTCATTAATCCACACATAGAGGAGCAAACTAGTTACTACTGGCAAAATAAATGACATTTTAACAAGGGGAAATAACTTGAACAGTAAACTTAACTAAATAAGTTGAGTATTTCCAGATATAATATTACAGAATATAGTGGATCACCCAGTATTTATTCATTAATGTATTACTATAAATGCATGATATAATAAATAATGAAATTAATAATGAAAATGTACTATATCACCCAGTATTTATTCATTCATTTAATTATTATTGGAAAAAAGTACATTGTGATCAGCAATTACTCCATATGTTTTAGATGGCCTTAAGGGTCCTTGATCAGTCTTGGTCCATCAAGGCTGATTGTACTAGCTGCCCTTCTGTGATAACAGAATTTAAAAAATTGATTAAAAAGCTGCTTGATCTCCAATAACATTCAGAAAGTCTAATGTGATCCCAATAAAGCCAGTGTCATTTAGATGAACAGTCCTCATACTGCATGTGATTGTCCTGATTGTTATTATAAAATCATATCTCTTTCTCACAGTACACGGGACATTCCACAGACATAATAGAAATTTTCTGATCAGACATTTATGACGTTAAAGTTGGACGTAAATGTAGTTTTTAATATGTGTATTTGATATTTTTATGTTCAAATTTGTGCAGATCAGAGTGAACTCTGTAAACCCAACTGTAGTGATGACGGACATGGCAAAAATAGGATGGAGTGACCCTGTGAAGGCCAGCGCCATGATATCACGCATCCCAATGGGCAAATTTGCTGGTGGGTTATTGTGAGATGTTTTAAGAGGGATTTTCTGTAAACAGCTGTGTAATAAAATAAAGTCCATTAGTTTAGTACAGTGTTTTGAAAAAGTATTTGCCCCTTCTTGATTGAATTTTAATATCACACAAAGATAACCCGAGTAAATACTAAATGCATTTTGAAATGATGATTTCATTTATTAAGTCAAAAAGCTGTTCAAACCTACCTGGCCCTAACTGTTTATGCCACCCTTGCCAAGCTTTGGTTATAAGTGCCAATGAGTCTTTCACGTCACTGTAGAGGAATTTTGGCCAACTTTTCTTTTCAGAATTGTTTTAATTCAGCCACATTGGAGGGTTTCGAGTATGAATGGCCTGTTTAAGATCATGCCACAGCATCTTAATTCGGTTTAAGTCCAAATTTCACTCAGCTTTCCAAAAAATGTGGCTAATTACAACTAATACATGATTTAGCAAGGGTGCAATTACATTTTTACATATGGCGAGGCAGGACTGCTTGGACAGCTTTTTTTTCCTTTAAAAACTGCATTTTGTATTTACTTAGGTTATCCTTGTGTAATATAAAAAATTGTTTTTGACGATCTTAATTATTTAAGTGTGACAAATATAAGAAATAAAAATCAGGAAGCGACAAATACTTTTTCACAGCACTGTATATGACATTGGCATGTACTGTATTTTCACTTATACGGAATATGTATTAAAATAAGTTGAGTAGTGTCAGACTCAAAAAGTCATCTGGTCTTCACAGTACTACATCTGATAAAACTATCATCCACTGTTGTGTTTTTACAGAAGTGGAGGATGTGGTCAATGCCATACTCTTTCTGCTCTGTGACAAGAGCGCCATGACTAATGGAGCGTTCCTGCCAATAGATGGAGGCTTCCTGGCTTGCTAGGTTCATGTCAACTCTCAGGATTGACACAGCGCGAAGGAATAATATTAAGTGCAAAAGACTTGCATATGGATGCCTTACAGTGCATGTGTACTCAAGTAACTGGTATTGTAAGCTGTTGCAAGTCTTCTTGGCCCGTGATGATAAAGTTGAAGTTTTGGACCCATAATTCATTTTGTCTTACTAGAAATTTTTTATTTTAACTGTAATGTTGCCATATATTCATATTGTCTCAAATAGATTGACTGAATTCAGTTCTTCTCGAAGGGATATTTCCTGGTAATGCATTATTACAATTCAAACTGAAGAGCAGGAGAAATAAGGTCAAACACATGTAGACCCATTTCAAAGTGTACTTTGGCTGTCTTTTGTATACTATAGTCCATGACCCTAGTCTTATTTTATTTAGGCTTTTATTGTCTTTGGCAAGATCCCACCCTGTGTCAGGACAGATATCTGAATATTATAAATCTAAGGAATATCATTTTATAGATCCCATGTTGGGCGGCACGGTGGTGTAGTGGTTAGCACTGTCGCCTTGCACCTCCAAGGTCCGGGTTCGATTCCCGTCTCTGTGTGCATGGAGTTTGCATGTTCTCCCCGTGCTTGGTGGGTTTCCTCCTGGTACATCATTTTCCTCCCACAGTACAAAGACATGCAGGGTTGACTAATTGGCATGAGTGTGTGAATAAGTATATTGGTGTGTGCCTTGTGATGGATTTACACCGTATCCAGGATGTATCCCTATCTCGCAACCAAAGTCTCCTGGCATAAACTCCAGGCTTCCTGTGACTCTGTACAGAATAAGCAATATACTGTAGAAAATGAATGAATACATTTGGCGTTTGGTTTGATACTGCTTTCCCTCCCCCTGTAGAGACTACACAATCCTTTGCTAAGTGTGAACAATAAGATCAGCTCAAATTGTGATTTCCGTTTTATTTATTTGGTACCAGACCTGATTTTGCAGCCTCAGTCTTTATTGTGTGGTCAAAATGTACCATATTTTTAAAAAAAAAGAGAATATTAAAGCAAATTAATAATGCCTTCTGTAAAAGCATCAAATCAACAATCCAAGATGACATTAACAAAAGTGCAAAAGAGAGTTTTGTTATGAAGTCATAGTGTCTTAAGATTGGAGTGAACAGTGCTGATCTCAACCCTAAAATAAATCTGGAACAGAATATACTGCAAGCACATACTGTAGGAGTGTGATGTTCAGGTGTTCACAAACCTTTGGCCATGTAGTATATCAAGAGATTTGGTAAATCATTTTTTTTTTTTTATTTCTCTAGAATAAATAGACTGATAGATTAAAAATACATGAGATCTTTTTGAGGTTAAAGGAAACCAAACAGAGGAAAAGACAGCAGGATTTAAGCAGACAGTCAAAAAGGAAATAATTTGCTCCCAGTTTATTGAGTCAAGTTATGTTTCAGGTGTAATCCAATTAAAATGATTAAAGTGAAACAGAATTATTATAAAGTTACTGGATTAAAGTTTGCTTAAATAAAAAAGCAGAGATACAGGAGACTGAAGCGGAAATCTCCATTTTATTTCCATCATATATTGTTGTCTAAGAGACAACTATACCATTAATTAAAAGATCTCTTTTTAGATTTTATTTCCCAACGGGATGAAAAGAGCATGATATTAATATTTTGGGATCAAATTAGTCATTTCGGAGAAAACACACCATGTCGTTGTCTTCCTGTCCTGCTGTGGACCATAAGCCAAGATTGACACGTTTCCCATCCTTCATTAGGCTGTTAGAATACTGATAGGCACATCGACCAAAAGGCATTTCCATGGAGCTATGGAATGTGCTTGGAATATTGCTATTGTGACACTTGATTTGTGTGGAATTCCTACATCTGACCCTCACTTCAAATCACTGACCATGTGTGAATTGTAAAGAAGGAAGAGTGAAAGCCTGTCACACATTCCAAACGTCATGAAACCAATTCTCATTTGAATTTGATCAATGATGATCAGCTCAATAGGAGTCCATCTGATTTATTCGGGGTAATGCTAATCAGCATTCCTCCAAGCGTGAGTAAGATTTTAGATTCCCGAAATGTTCATTTAAATTAATGTGAGTGCGCAGAATAGGTTTTGAGACTACCTGAGCAATACTGATCTGTTCCGTTTACTGCCTGGATGTCCTACTGACCAGATCATCCTATTTAATTTTATAGGAATTCTGCTGCAGCATTTAAGTTAAAATACCATTATATATTGTTCCTTGTTTTATTTATTCAAATTTAGTAAGCACTTCTGATCAGGGTTGCGGTGAATCTTAAATTTATCCAGGGAATGGTTTATCCAGTGTAAGGTTGGAATACACCCTGGAAGGATGCCAGGTTATCGCAAGGAACCACACCACACACACCAGACACACAAATCACACATTTACAGTAAGGGTCAATCATAGGTATGCTTTGTGTTTTTTGAGCTAGGAGGAAATGGGAAAACTCAGCGGACGCCCCCACACACATGTTGAAACTTAGCCAAGGTAAACTGACCTCAGGATAAAAAACATTAACCCTGGAACTACTCTCAGATCAATATGACCCAAACATAACTGTGATTTAAAAAAGTTTCCCATACTGATATTAAAGGAAGTGAGAGTTTCCAGCAGAGATACCAAACGGCGTTTAATGTCTTGTTTTGTATATTTGTACAACATTATGTTTGTAGGCAAACACTTTACAGGCATCTGTGCCACAGTG
>JAOVVA010000054.1:20897289-20913791 GCA_028565275.1 Leiocassis micropogon
ATAAAATTCAGCCCCTACATGTATGGGAGGGTTGTGACAAGAAGGGCATATAGCGTAAAATCTGTGCCAGATATTGTGGATCAAATGAACCACAAAAGAGACAAAGCCCAAGGATACTCATACTTAATTAAACAGTCTCTTAATAACGTTCCAGGTTTAAAAATATTTTTTAATTTTGAGTTGTTTCTCTGATTTTTGAGTTTGAGAAAACACAAAAAATGCTTATGTATGTAAAAAAATAAAAATAAAAAACATGTAAATAATAAATACAAAATTCACTATATGCAGTTTTATTCCCATTGGTTTCTGACTTGGATGTCATTCCATCCCAAAAAGAAATTCAGGAATTGATCATTTGGCTTTCTTGCTGTATAAGAATTACAACGATTCTGGTATCTGACCAATGGCTTTTAGGACGTCGCTAGGGATGTTGTTGCCGGCCATCTCGAGCTGAAGGAGAGTGCGGTTCTGCAGTAGAGCGTCTAGCAAAGCTCGGCCGCCCAGAAGGCCGATGTTATTCCACCGCAGGTCTGTCTCACGGCCATCCGACATGCATTCAGAAAAATGTTAAATTTTAGTTTATCAGAAACAGAGGAGATATCTCAACATACAAACAGCATAGTGCTGTTATAGCTACCAGATCACTTTTTTTTGTAACAGAATGGAGTTACTACATTCTAAAAGAAAGAGAGAGAGAGAGAGAGCGAGAGAGAGAGAGAGGAAATGATCACTGTTTCTACTGGTCAACACCCACCAAGCTCTCGTAAGACCGAGTTCCTTTTTAAGGCCAGAGCAATCTCAACTGCTCCCTGGTGGTTGATCTGGTTGTTGCGCAAGTCTAGCCGGATAAGGGAACTATTCGAAGCAAGACCTTCACAGAATACAGAAAAGCCTTCTTCCCACATTCCTAAAGCATTCCACTCCAACACAAGCCTGTAAATTAGATTATGAAATATAATATTTAAGCACTGCAAATAACAACAGAATGCACAAAAAAAAATCTTATCATTTAATTCATGATTCTGTTTAGCAAAGACTGTTTTTTAACAAAGAGTTTTTTTAGTAATTGCAGTAGCTCTGACTATAAGCAAATTACAGGTTTCTATTAAGGGACTTGTCCTGATATTTAATCATTACTATAGTAACAGCTCATTCACAGGGACCTGCAGATGCTCCACATAATCAAAATAATTCTAATAAAATAGCCGATATGGTGAAGGTTTTAGTATTTAAAGAACAAATTTCCAGTGTCAGCACTGTATAACAGTATTTTTTTCCACTAAATAGTTTTCAGGGCAGATGACTAGATTTTGCAATGTTCAAGGTTATAATAAATGTTCATTATATTAAAACTTCTGTTGGCCTCCCTGTCTTATCAGCGCTTTCCGTTCAGGGCTACTGTCTTGCCAGTCACTGCTCCATTGGACTTTCACTTGTTTGGTCCCCTGAAATCAGCCCTATGAGGACGAAGATTCACTTCTTATCAAGAAGAAGACAGCAGTGCATTCGTGGCTCACAGCTCAGCCTAAAACATTTTTAATGTGGGAAAATGACAGATGGACAAAGTGTAGCAAAGCAAGAAGATTACGCTGAAAAATTTAATACAGCAAGCATAGTTTGTTCCAGAAGCGTACTTGTATATAAAATTATTCATATATAAAAGTAAATTTCCCCGTAAGAAATCATGGAAAATCAAAATCCATAGCCCAAAAATATTCATATAAAAACAATTAATGCAAAATATGAAGTAAAAATAAAAGAAATTAACATGCACTTTACTTTTGAAAAGAATCGTGGCTTGTGTAAGACAAGAGAGGAGAGGAGAGGAGGAGAGGGGCTACTGGACGACTTTCTCACACACACACACGCACAAGAACACGAACACACGCACACACTAACGGAATCAATGCTCTATCGGCAAACTTCTTTAACATGGAATCTGTCTAATGATCCTTGCTTTTGCAGAGGATTTTGCAGAAATGTGACGTTGCATTGTTTTATTATGCTTAAGTCCTCTTTCAGGATAACTCCTACTCCATTTCTTTTCCTATCCACACCATGGTAAAACTTGAACCCTGCTCCTAAGCTTCTAGCCTTGCTACCTTTCCACCTGGTCTCCTGGACGCACAGTATATTCACCTTCCTTCTCTGAATCATGTCAACCAACTCTCTTGCCTTCCCTGTCATAGTCCCAACATTCGAAGTCCCTCCTGTCACTCCTAAACTCTTGCCTTTCCTCTTCTCTTTTTGCCCACTTACATGCCTTCCTCCTCTTTATCCAGACTTGGGACTGGCACAAGAAGACACTGGATTGTGCCCCCCTGTGGTTGCTTTGAGGATGCTGATGGAAAAGTACGGAGAAGATAATAGGGAGTTGCATTGTGACTTTGTAGATTTAGAGAAAGCGTATGACAGGGTGCCGAGAGAGGAGCTGTGGCAGAGAAGTTTGTTAGAGAGGTGCAGGACATGTATGAGAGCTGTAAGACAGTGATGCTGTAGATGTGACAGAAGAGTTGAGGTGGGTCTGCATCAAGGATCGGCTCTGAGCCCCTTCTTGTTTGCTCTGGTGATGGACAGGATGACAGATGAGGTTAGACAGGAGTCTCCATGGACAATGATGTTTGCAGATGACATTGTGACTTTGTAGCGAGAGCAGGGAACAGGTGATGGAAAATCTAGAGAGATGGAGGTACGCTCTGGAAAGCAGAGAAATTAAGGTTAGCCGTAGCAAGACAGAATACGGGTGTGAATGAGAGAAACCCAAGTGGAACGGTAAGGCTACAGAGAGCAGAGGTAAAGAAGGTGCAGGACTTTAAGTACTTAAGTCAACGGTCCAGAGGAATGGTGAGTGTGGAAAGGAGGTGAAAAGGCGTGTACAGGCAGGTTGGAATGTGTGGAGAAAAGTGTCAGGTGTGTTACGTGACAAAAGAGTATCAGCAAGAATGAAAGGAAAGGTGTTCAAGGCAGTGGTGAGACCAGCAATGCTCTACAGCTTAGAGACAGTGGCACTGAAGAAAAGACAGGAGGCAGAGTTTGAGGTAGCAGAGCTAAGGATGTTGAGGTTCTCTTTGGGAGTGACAAGGATGGATAGGATCAAGAATGAGTTCATCAGAGGGACAACCCATGTTAGATGTTTTGGAGATAAAGTCAGAAAGGTCAGATTGAGGGGGTTTGGACATGTTCAGAGGAGAGATGGTGAATATATTGGTAGAATGATACTGACTTTGGAACTGCCAGGCAGGAGGTCTAAAGGAAGTCCAAAGAGGAGCTTTATGGATGCAGTGATAGAGGACATGAAGTTATTGGTGTGAGAAAACGGATGCAGAAGATACGGTTAGATGGAGGCAGATGATTCGCTGTGGCGACCCCTGAAAGGGAACAGCCGAAAGACGAAGAAGAAGAAGTGACGTTGCATTGTTGTTAGACAGATTCATCTAATACAGCCTTTTTACGTTGCAGTACAGTTAATAAACAACAGTCACTACACTTGGACAGGAAAAAATTATATAATTCTTTACACACGCGAAAACACACACATGGTAACAAAGTAAACATTAAACGTGCGCACAGATACACAATCCCACCGCACAAGAGATAGAAGAACCATTGGCTCAGTTGTGATCTGATCATGTGATGCTCGGCAGACGAAGCGCATGTGTACTACTCATTTATTAAGTTGAAATTCAATAAAAAAATTTCCTCGTCTTGCAAAATGCTCGCAGACCAAGTTACTCACAATCCAAGGTTTCACACTGTATTTGTCTTGCCAGTATTGTAGCCAGAGTGCACATAATTTTTGACTCACCCTCGAAATAAATGGATAAAAGTACAGTAAATGACATTCATACAAATATTTAGTTAAAATAATAACTTTTGTGTTGTAACTGTAACTCCACTTTAGTTTAGACCACATCCAAGGTCACTTTACTAGGTATATAATATAAAGTATAAAAAAAAACATTACATAGAAAAAGAAGAAAGGTTTTCCACTGAGATATGCAGTTAACTATAAAAATATACACATACAAATACACAATTCTACACTGACCTTTGCAGTGTCTTGTTTCTCACCAACATCTTCCCCAAAGCCTCTGCTCCTGCACCTCTTAAGTTGTTTCCCTAAAAAGCACAAAGACATGTTTTTTAAGATAATACAAACTGTTGCAGAGTGGCTCTGCATCTCCTACTCAGTTTTAGGTGTGTTTACAGTTGTTAAAAATATATTACATTATGTGCATTGATGCTATATTGAGTAAGAGGATTATAACATTTTCTAAAAATCCAATTCTTACAGTACCTTAAGATCCAGCAGCTTTACTGTGGTGTTGGAGCACAACCCCTTCAGGAGAAGCTTGATGCCTGTGATCAACAGCAAAGGTGTCATTAAGGAAAAACAACACACCATTGGCACCCTTGAAGCCCAAATGAATCCAATGTACATCAGGCAATACACAGTACAGTGCAACAGTCTGTACAACTGTACAAGAGGTGAAAACTCCGTGTGGCATTTCAGTTTTAGCTGCTTGGAATTTATTGTTGATTAAACAATAAAGAATCATGTTCCTTGTTTTAACCAGAAACCACTGCAATCTTACCAAGTATTAAAAGATAAATCCATATTCCAGATGGTATTATTATGTATTAGAGATCACACACAGATCGCATCACTTTCACCTCATCCCCACTCACCTTCCTCGCTAAGCATGCAGTCACTGAGGATGAACTCAGTGAAAAGTGTGTCGTTCTGCAGTGTCTTGCCCAGCGTGGAGCAGGACTCCACTGTGAGACTCTGGCCGTTCAGGTCCAGTTTGGCGCCACCGGCCGCAGCCCGGACCTCCTGCAGCTGAGCCAGGACCGACTCCTGGGGCTCCACCCCTGCTTCCTTACACAAACGCTGGTAGGTTCGTCTGAAATTCTCCATCATTGGATTAAGGAAAAGTGTCTTGGTGTGACGTTCTTATTCACTTTTACACCAACACACGGAGCTATAGAAGTAAAAAAAAAAAAAAACACACAAGAGATGGAAAAACAGTTTTGGTAAACTGGAATGCTTAGATGGTGATGTCTCACCACTTCATGACATGATCACTTGGGCCTGACAGTGCTGGTGCAACAGCCTCAAGATTCTGGCTCTTGATTTAATTCACGTACACCCTTATAAACTCTACAGGATCTCTATCTCTCTCTCACTCTTTCTTCTGCATCAATCTTTTTACATTTTCATATTTCGGGCCTCAAGTGAATAATCTCACCTAGATGCTGTAGATTTGTACAGATAATCAGTTGCAAAGCCATTCTACGCTGGTCGAATGTTCACTTCTTATGGAGATCAACTCAAGGTTCCCACCTATTTAACTTGCACCTAGTTTAGGACTATTATTTTAAGCACAGCAGGCGATTCCATGAAAGATCTATGTTTTCAAAGGTGTCTCTTGTGACATAAGCACCACTTCAACATGCCTTAGGAAATATATTTGATCTTTTCTTTGAATTTAATCTTGATCTTGGTGTGCTTGCCTTCACCGTAAACGAAGCACAAAATGGTGATCATCTGATGGAGCCATGAGAACTGCTGCTGTAATCATATATGACAGGCAGTGTTCAAGACACAGACGAGTCAATACAAGATCAGGAAAAGAAGCATTAGATTTTTTTAAGAAAGGCTGATCAGGAAGATTGGCTTTAAGAGGCTGGTGTTATAGTATGACTGCACGACAATTCCTGCTATCTGGTATCACCTAAATGAGGATGGGTTCCATGTTCCTGGTTCGTCTCAAGGTTTCTTCCTACTGCCATCTCAGGGAGTTTTTCCTCATCACCGTCGCCCTCGGCTTGCTCATCAGGGACTATCCGATCATCCTGATTTATACACATTTCCTACACATTTCCATTATTTTCTTATTTGGTTCTGTAAAGCTGCTTTGCGACAATGACCATTGTTCAAAGCGCTATACAAACAGAATTGAAATGATATTTAATTGGAAAGATGAAGGAGAATGAGACCTACAGTTGGCGGTCGTGTAACCTACCTACTGGATTCCAACCGCGTGTTAAACAGCATCGAAGAAGACGAAGAAAAAGAAGATCATACCAGACATCCTTTCCAGAGACATAGTACAGTTTGACTTGGCATTTCTACATCGTTATGCTATAATGATTTATAATCTCACTATACAGCGTCACCCAGATGAGGACGGGTTTCTTTCTGAGTCCAAGGTTTCTTCCTCATGAGACAGCGTGCTTTGTTAAAGGCGATCCACAAATCATACTGAATTGAACAGAAGATTGATCACAATGCTGATCAGAGTGAAGCTCTTACTGAAGGCAGTGTCTTCTGGATGAGTATGAGGTTTATTGCAAGGCTTCTTAATATTCTTAAGAAACTTTAGAGACTTTTGTTTTCTGAAAGGCTTATCATAAAAGTTATTTTTGATGTTTACTGTTAGCTTTAACTATACATTCGTGTTATAGTTGATACAAACAATCAGGAGTGAGATGTGTACTTCTGCATGAATGAAAATACAATTTTTGGTTTTTTTTTTTATAGATATATTCGAACCCTAAACAAGTGTTTACTCATAGTAATATCAGAAAACAACTGTTTACGGTTTGAAACGACTGCAAGTAAACAAACACTTGGCTACGCTAAAAGCGAACAATTTACAACATAGTTGAACAAAGTTATAAGATTAAAAGTTGGTTAAAAACACATTCAGCAGTTTAGGAGTGTTTAGTTTTTAAAAGTACCTTACCGTATATTATTAAAAGACATCTCTATGTTCGAGGAATCGTTTCTTTTGACAGTTGAAACGTAACCAGGAAGAGACACGTTAATATCCGCAGCACGGAATTCTGGGAAATGTAGTACTACAGTGTAGTCTGGCACTCGCGCTAATTATTTTTTGATATCTTTTACGCTGACTGGTTCATTAATATGGTTTTTTCTTTTTCTTTCTTTCTTTCTTTCTTTTTTTTGGTTTGTAAATATGCACTTACGGCCGTGGCCAAAAGCTTTAATAATGACAAATATTAATTTGAAATATTTAATTTCATTAAAAAGTCTGCTGCTTCAATATTTTTTACATCTTTTTGTCAGATGTTGCTATGGTATACTGAAATATAATTACAAGCATGTCATAAGTGTCAAAGCCTTTTATTGACAATTACATTTAAGTTTCTGGGAAAAGTCAATATATGCAGTGTTGAGCCTAAATTTTTCCATTCTCCCTGGCGTGCTGTCAATCACCTTCTGGGCCACATCCTGACTGATGGCAGCCCGCTCTTGTATAATCAATGCTTAGAGTTTTTCAGAATTTGTGGGGTTTTGTTTGTCCACCCGCCTCTTGAGAATTGACCAAGTTCTCTGACTTTGGACCTAAAATGTTGATGTTTTCACTTTTGCCTTATGGTGAGGTGCTCCATCATGCTGGAAAAGGTGTTGTTCATCACCAAACTGTTTTTGTACTATTCTTTATTCAGTAGGTTGGTGAGCACTACAATCAGTCCTGTGGCATCCCAACAGTCACGTTATGAATAAAGAATGGTACAAAAACATCCTCCAAGAGCAACTTCACCCAGCCATCCAAGAACAGGTTGGTGATGAAGAACGCCTTTTCCAGCATGATGGACCACCTTAACATGGTTAATATGTTTGTCATTCTTAAAACCTTTGGCCACGGCTGTACATATTGGCAGATTAACACAGAAATTTAGTGGTTAGCCATGTGACCTTGAACCTCCAGGGCCCGGGTTCCATTGCCGCCCCGGGATCTGTGTGGTGAAGTTTGCATGTTTTACCTGAGATTGGTGGTTTCCTCTGGGTGATCTGGGTTCCTGCCACAGTCTTATACAAAGACATGCAGGTTCCCAAATTACCCGTAGAGTGTGAATAACAATCAGGTGTCAAGCTGGCAAGTAACTGCCACAGAAATACAGATATATAGTATCTCCAGGTTGGGGAGTATCTGTCATCGGAACAAAATACCAAAAAAATTATATCTCTGACTACCACTCTTTTTCTTATCTTTCACCAATCCTTTAACATCTTTTTTTGCATCAGTAGTTTGACTATAATGCAAAATAATTCCAAAACCAGTATTACAGTCGTCAAGGCCAAAACTAAGGATTAATGAAGTGTAATCATACATTTATATAACCATGCAGGATGAGTTCTGGCATATGCACACATGCACGCGCACACACACACACACACACACGCACACACAGAAGGTCAGAGTAGAGGACAACGCAGTGAGGTTTATTCACGGTGAAGTACATAAGTATGGAAAATGTGAGAACCAAACATTGGAACTGTACAGTCTCTGAATGCTGGACACCTCAGCGGTTGTTAGAGCATCTGAAAAGATCATCAAAGGTCTCCCTCTACACATTATCACCACCTCATACAACCACTGCATCCACAAGCCATCCATTCCAATCCAACTCTTCATACTCCTCTTCCTTTATGTCTTCTCTAGGAAGAATAAAATGCCTTCTACACCCCATGAACCCATAGCAGGGCCTTGTTCAATTTTGTAGGTGTGCAATATGAGTAACAAAAAATAAACTGTGTGTCATATACAGTATGTACTGCTTGATAACAGGCCTTGTCATGGTGAGAGGTTTTTTTTTTTCCTCTCCTCACTGATCGGATTGTAGATCATGTCATCACGTCCCCTCCTCCTGCTGCTCTCCTATTTGCCAGAAACTCACATTATAGAGACACTCACAGGCGTTCAGCAAAGCAGAGACAGGAGAGACAAGAGAAGGACAAGGGAGGACAGTTCAGCGGAGAACACACAGTGGAGTTTTATATACATAAAGCTTCCACAACAAGAAAGTCAACATATAGGTGAGATGGATAAACTTTATTTCAACATATTATGTAACAACAATTTACAATGTACTTTACATAATAGTCATTTCACCTGCTAATAATGTATTATAGTACCTAAATTTAAATACTTGCTGGCCTCAATTTTGGACATAAGTACAAAATAATACTTTATGCAATGCCACAGAGGCCGAGCCGAGCAAGTTTAGTTGAAGCCGGGCTTCCTCAATATCATGACTGCGTGCATCTTCATACGAGGAGGAAAGTTTGTAAGTAACCTCACATTCTTTAAACATTTGACATCATAACTAATGGATTAACGGTCCAGGATCTGTGTATATATTTCTTTTTTTTCTAATACATGTGTAAGAATTATAACACTAATACAGAGTGTAGCTTTGAGACCAGGAATACTATAATATTAGTATTAGTATAAATATAGTACTTATATGTATACTAATACTTTTACTGTACTATTATATCTCCTTATACGATTATATTTTATTTTTCAGGAGAGAGCCCTCGCAGATGATGAGATTGCAGGTAAAAATCACCAACCACATGTTCAACTAAAATAAAATAAAAACTTAACATCTACTGTACATATGTAACTACCAAATCCTCTAATTTCTCCCATAAAGAGCAAATTGATTTTAACTTACTAGTAAAGATTGGCAAGAGGTACTTCATCGTTCTGTGTTTCCCAAACCCTTGCATTTCATGTATCAAGACTCATGAAATCAGGAGGATTTCTAAATCCTTTTAAATCCTCTAAGTCTGCGTTATTGATTTTACCACAGGGTTGGACATATGGTAAGTTCATTAGCTAGCTTATGGAGTAAGTAAATGCCTGGAAGAGTTTATGCTTGTGTTAATGCTGTCGAGGCTATTGTTGTTGTCACCTGGAAACTTAGCTGATTTGGCTTAAAGTTCCATGTTTATGGAATGTAATATTAGATTTTGATCTAGCGAACTAAGGGAATGAATACTTACAATATAGTGCACAAATCTAAGTACATGTAATCCAATTATTTAATGCTACATGTGTTTCTTTTCTGATTTCTGCAATAGTGCAAAAACATTTTATAATTCCAAGCAATAATTTAGCAAGAAGAATCAGTACACATAGTAAAATGTTATGCATCAGCCCCCTTTTCAGACAAAAATACATTATTCTGGCATTATCTGTGAAAACTATGGCAGATTCTCCAATATGCTCAGTAAAACCTACCAACAAATTCTTTTATAAAGCTGCACAAACTGTCCCTGAGGCAAGTAATGATATTTTAATAACAAAAGGTTATTACAACAAACATTTACAAGGGGTATTCAAGTCAAACTGGGACTTTTGATTATGGAGAATTACAGAACACAGTTTTGAGATTAAAAACTCCCTTTATTTCTCTATATAATCCCCTCTATCACCACCAACTTGATACCATCAAGGCAGAAATTTTGATCACTTCAAGCCTGATCACTTTGGAGTGAGCTCAGGACTGTACGGGGAATGTGGCAGTAACTCCCTACCGAGTTTCTGTAACGCGCTAGTGGTGTTGGTGAATGATTGTGTGTACAGTTCCCACAGACAGATGCGTCTCTTCAGCAAGTCAGCAGCAAGTTATCCATCGATTTTCCAGGGACAGGCATTCCACTCGCTGAATGCTCATGGGAAGGAGTGCACTGGATCCAGGATCGTTATTCACAGATGTACAGCCTTCTTTAAAACATTTGCACCATTCAAAAATTTTACTGCGGCTAAGACTCTCATCACTCTACCGTACTTGAAGCATTCTGTAAACGTCGGTCAGTTTTACGCCTTCATGAGACATGGCCCGGTTTCACTTGAAGGCCCCTTAGTTTTTATAGGTAGAAACAGTTTAATTTAATCATTATTCAGTGAACTGTTGTGCTGCGATGGATTGCCACCCCGTCCAGGGTGTACCCCACCTCAAGTCTCCTGGGATAGGTTCCTGGCCCCCCGGTGACCCTGTATACAGGATAAAGCAGTATAGATGATGAATTGTTACATTAGAGCATTTCTTAGCATGTAACTTTTTTGGAAAGCTTCTGCACAGTATTGTATATGACTGTATGTTCTAAAAGTATGTTTGCACATTTAAAAAAAAGTCAAAAAGTCACTGACCACAATTTCACCTACCGTTCTGTCCACACCTCTCATCTCATCTAGTGTTGTCTTTTTTTTACCATGTTCAACCCTGTTTTTTTGTATTTTATTTTAAAAATCTGTTTTTTTTGTAAAATAATAATAATAATAATAATAATAATAATCCGATTTAAACCAAGATTAGATGCAAATAGACAAATCTGTTCTTTCTACTTATTTTAATCAAGTATGAGTAAAGTAACTTGATATCAAGTAAATTTAACATAATATGAAAAGAAGATTTTTTTTTTATCCAGGTGACCACAAATGTCAGTGCAGGTCCTGATCAGACTGTTGATCAGACAGTAACAGTCTGTATACAGCTACATGTTTCTTCAGTTTTTTAGTCAAGTGGGTTTAAGTAAAGTCACTTGATATCATGTATATGAGCCCTATCATTTCGAGTAAATGTAACTTCTTTTTCTGATGTATTCGCGTGTTTTCTCTGCAGAGCTGCGTGAGGCCTTTGAAGAGTTTGATAAGGATAAGGATGGACTCATCAGCTGTAAAGATCTAGGCAACCTGATGAGAACTATGGGTTACATGCCTACAGAGATGGAGCTGATTGAGCTGGGCCAGACTATTAATATGAACCGTAAATTCTTTGGTGTCTTCTTGTGGCATGTTGCAAATAAATATCAAAAATATGAAATTTAAATATCTGTATAGTATATATAAAGTATATATATGTATAATATAAAAAAGATTATAATAAAAAAAAGTATATGACGATTACAATTTCTAGACATTTTTCTCAACTCATTTTATTATACATTAATTATAAAAAATGCTTAAATTACGATTATTGTATTATATTTTGTTGAATTCTAACTATAAAGTTTTTGTCTCCCTTGCAGTGGGAGGACAGGTGGATTTCGAAGACTTTGTTGACCTGATGGCACCAAAACTCATGGCGGAAACAGCTGGAATGATTGGCATGAAAGAGCTGAGGGATGCGTTCAGACAGGTCAGTAGAAAACCTGACAAAAATGTATAAGTCTATATGTCAGATATGCCAGGTATGATCTTATACTAAACTGAGTAAGAGCCCAATGTCCGAACCTTCTGTCAGTATTTATAAAGGGAAAGTTGGCCATGTTCAGAAATAGATTCAGCATCAGCCTTTCTGAGTCCAGCGTTCAGATTATGAAGACCACCTGCATGAAGTTCATAACTTTTCCAGATTATTCATGAGTAGAATGTTTCAAAAGTATCTAGATGACCACCATTAAACACTTGCCTTTAAGCCCAAAACGATCAGGAATAGAAAATGAGAACTAAAGTCTATTTCTGCACTGTCAATTTCAATATAATTTAAAAATGTAAAATGTAAAATACTAATGTGATGATATATGATGAGATATGGTTGTACAGACTGTAAAGCAATCATTGAACTAAACATCTACTCTGTATGTTTACCTAGACTCAGTATATTGCTGAATGAATAGTAGTATAAGTAATCACATTAATCCTGAAAAGTAGGTTTAATTCAACTTAATTCAAGCTTAGAAAATAGCACTAAAATAGCACTTTTTTGTAACATAGATATAGTCTTTAACTTATTTATGACACAAATGTATGACCAGAAAGAATCACAATAAATATATTATCAAGATATTTATTTAAACAAGTTGTGGAGCACAAAAAATCACTCCAAAATATGTGCAATAAAATCTTTTTTTTTTCTGAAATGTGTCCTTAGTAATGTGACTGGGTTTCATTATAATATCTGAAGAAGAAACACGGCACAAAAAAGAAAACATGAACAGTAACATATTCTGTGAAGAACTGAAGCAAAGTGTCACAAACACTATTTAATCAAAGTAGAGCTCAAATGAAAGGGCAGTTTGAAAGATGGCCAGTGTGTGATTTTTATGCAATTTTCATAAATTCACCATAATTAAATTTTTGCCAATATTTCCAGGTTTGTTTTGTTTTGCTTGTACTTTTATATGCTTACATGGCTTTTTTTTTATACTTTTACTTTTCCAAAAAGCATTTGACGTATCTTATTCCATGCATACATGTAAAAAATCTTATATGTTCTAAAAATCAGTAAGATATGCCTTAAATAAAGCCATGACACCATACTGTGCAGCCAAGAGCTACAATATCTTGTGCATGGGATGTAACCTATTTTACTGAATGTACTGTACAAAACACCGGCTCTAGTCGATATTGCACAAGAAAAAGATCCTGTTTTTTTTCAAACTCCACTCCATGTCCAACTCTCTCAATAGTATTTAAATCTGTGACTTAAGCATACGTAAATACAGTGAAGCCAGCCCACTCTATACTTGACACCTAATGAAATTCACTAGAAGTTGGAGAATGGTTTATTATTTATTCTGTTTTTTATTTGTTGTTGTTCTTCTGCAGTTTGACATGGACGGCGATGGAGAGATCACGACAGAGGAGCTGAAGTTGGCCATGAACAAGCTGTTGGGGGAAAATATGAATCAAAAAGAGATTGACGCGGTGGTTAGAGAGGTCGATAACAATGGTGATGGAACTGTTGACTTTGAAGGTGTGCACATGACAACCTTTGCTAATAATCTTTATCATGAGAAATAACATTTCAACCTTTTTTTTTATTAATTATCACACCTAATCTTTGCCTTTTTGCAGAGTTTGTGAAAATGATGTCAAGCTGCTGAGAGGTGCAGAGGTGGAACGTGATGACTTACAATTACTTTGATACTGTACTTTATTTGGGTTTTTAACCAACTGTACCGTTCTTTCATTCACTTAATAATGTTCAAATTTATCCTTACTACATTTTCAAACTACATCGCTACAGTTCTCCATAATCGTACACAGGATTTGGATAATTAGAATCAACATTCATAACAAATATAAACTTAAGCATACTTAACAGTGAGAATGAGACCTAATCATCATTATTGTAATCTATTTGTGATCTAGTACTATAGACTGATCAGTCATAACATTAAAATGCAAAACAATATGCCCAAGGTTCGCCCTTGTGCCACTAGAGCAGCTCTGGTCCCTCGGGCATGACTCCGCAAAACCTGTAGGGATGTGCTGTAGTGTCTGGAACGGGGACGTTAGAAGGGACCGCTGTGGGGTGAGGGGTGTGGCATCCATGGATCAGGTTTGTTTTTCCAGCACTCTTCATGGATGCTCGGTCAGATTGAGATCGGGGGAATTTGAGGGCAAGATTAACAACCTTGAATTCTTTCTTCTGTTACACCCCATATATGGCAGGCTGGGATACACCGGGTGTTCCGGTGCCTTTCTATAACGGCCAGCATTGACTTTTTTCCTGCAATTTGTGCTACATTAGCTTTCCTGTGGGATCAGACTGGACAGGCTGGCCTTGATGAGCCTTGGGTGCCTATGTCACCTGTTAACTGGAATATAATTGATAATCAATATTAGTCAATTCACCAGCCAGTGATGTTAATATTGTGGCTTATCAGTGTATATGTAATAAGGTATCATAAAAGTATAATTATTGCAATTCATCTATCTTTAACATAAATCAATTAATTATACAAGTTAACATTTGAGAGATTAAAAGTAAAGATTTTTTTCTGCATTCCTTGGTTACTTTATGCTTTAAAAAGCATAAATTTCCAACAAGTAACTGAAATCAGAGTGCGGCTTGAGCTAGATTTTGTTCGTCTTTTGTAAATCTTTCTTGTACTTTCATACTTTAATGAAACTTAAAAGATTAAACTTTTCTACTTTTACTTGAATGAACAAATTCAAAGTTTTAAATTTTTATCAGATAATGTGTTTTAATAAGTAATTGCACTTTTACGTCTAGTAAAGAAAGATCGGTGCAGTGTGTATGCCAACACTGATGGAAATGAGTACACTCAAAATAAAATACAATATATATAAGAATAGCACAAATTAATTGATATATTCATAGTATGTATATACTGTACATATAGGGATAACAAAATTATATATATAATAATAACTGACAAGAATCATGGTTATGATTGGCTGAAACAAAAGTCCAGTGCTGTTCACTGCTATCTTTCCCATAGAGCTGAATTCAAATCCTACTTTAATCATTCCTCTTTTCATGAATCTGAGATGGGTACAGGTCAAAGGTTTCCTTTAATCCTAGCAGACAAATTTAAAACACCAAGCGATAGTCAAAACAGAAACAGACAAATAGTGAAGCAATGAGCAAGGTGGTATAAACTGGGCTATAAGAATATGCATAATAGAACAGTTGCTAAATTGAGAATTCATAGGTTGTCAGGTCTCAGAGAAGGGGAATGAGTATATGGTTAAGGTTTATCTTTTTTTTTTTTTGGCTCACTGTTACTGTAATATAGTCCACCTGGCCGTGTCATGGAATAAGACACTGCCGTGAAATTCCCACTGAGAGATCATCCATGCGCCAATAATGTGTCATCTTGGTCTAAAATCCTTTGCTGAACCTGTCTGGAAACATTGTGGTATTTGTATTCATATTTTCAGGTGGTTTTTTTTTAACACACTTTCCACTAAAAGTCTGAAAATGTCTTTGTTAGTGTGTGTTTTTCTTTTATAATTATTAATATTACACAATGATACAACTTGTGTACCGTACAGTATATGAGGCTCAAAGCATTATGTATTATACACTCTATGATGACAAAACACTGTGTTTTGGACATGTATTAATAAATGCATTGCTTTTAAAAAGTTGCGCAGTTGAGCATCAGCGTTCACATCTCGAGTTTAGCTTTTTCCATCAGGCAGCAGATGTTAACTGATACTGAGACTATTCATACCGCTCAAATTAAACTGCAAAAACACTTCCCATATATATACTGTATGTATACACATTGCATTTTTTTTTTTGACAATTAGCTGGCTTGTTTATGTTTATATATGAAGAATATAAACAGAAAATACACAGAAGTCATCTGTGATTCAGGAAGGAAGGTTATAAATAAAATAGCTCAGGTCAGCCATGAACCGTCTGCTAGCTGCATAGAGTCGTCTGTCAGGGTTCACTATATTAAGACTGTGTCTGTTCCCCGAACTAAACAAAAATTTTGAAAGACCCAGTAAGTCTGTTTTAGTAATTTGATTAATATAGAGACCACAAATTCAAAACACACTAAATACACAACCAACACCTCTGATCTGAAGCTCTGTTAAATCAATGTCTGTTAAATATTAGATCTCTCGTATCTAAAGCAGTTATTGTTAATGAAACTATCACAGATCAGGAGTGTTTAACAGAAACCTGGATTAAAGAGAACGAGTATGTAGGTCTAACTGAAACTAGTCCTCCTGGATACAGCTACATGCACCAGCCTCGGCTAACTGGTAGAGGAGGAGGCGTCGCAGTTATTTGTGCGACGGCTACAGTTAATTATAATGATAATCTGACTATCGTACAAAAACACGGACACAAATTTAATGCATTTGAAGTTGTCTATAGTAACATAAAAAGTGTAGCTACAAATATGAAGTCAGCTCAGTCGATCCCACTAATTATCATTTACAGACCCCCAGGGCCGTACTCTG
>JAOVVA010000054.1:20925929-20943827 GCA_028565275.1 Leiocassis micropogon
CTTGGCAGACTTCGACGCAATGTTCCTTCTGCTCCTGGGTCAGCAGTCTGGGGACAATCTTGGCAGCTAAACACAGCACATGTCCAAATTCACATGTGAGGATCACCTGGACTGTTCCGTATCACACACCGACAATGGCAGCAATGCTGTGGATTGTTCTCTGACAAGCATCATGCACAATTTGCCGAATGGTTTCAACATTTTCGAGGGTTGAGCTTGTGGAAGGTCTTCCTGATCTCTCGTCGTCTTTCAGTGATGTTCTTACGCTCTTGAAGCAGGCATGCCAATCAAAACACCTCAAACTACTTATTGCAACATCACCGTAAACTTGATAAATCATGTCAAATGTCTCTGTGGCAGATTTGCTCAGTTACACGAGCTATTTCATGTTCACTCTTTGTGTGCACATTATCATGTACACCCTACTGGGACTGAAAAGCTGCTGAATGATCTGTTTCTTGTCATTGTATCCTGTCAGGTAGGATGCATGTTTTGCACCTCTGATCTAAATCGTATGCTGTGACCAACATAGTCACTTAACCTCAATCCAATAATCCAACTGAACACCTATGAAAGATTAAAAAAACTTTTTCGGACTTGTATAGTGGTGGCAACACCTTACTAAGACACTAGTGCTTAGTAAGATTCTATCAATATAATATTGTTCCAGCTACTAATAAAAAACAACTGTGCTCAAGAGGAAAGAAAATTGCACCAGTCAATCAAAATCATGTACAGAGTGTGTTTGTTCATTGTTTATTTTTGAAATGTTGTTTCCTTTTGCTTTACAATGTCTCTTCAGCAGTGCCATCAACCAAGCATACCTATTTATCACTTGCTGCAATTCCATTCAAGTTTTCTGATTATTGGTTTATACTAATTCAGATCTTTAGAAAAAAGCCAGCTAGACAGAAGTTTTTAAGAGGAAAAAGCTACTGACCTGTTGATTACACTGGGCAGGTAGAACTGCAGTAGGCTCTCTCCCAGAGGGCAGAAGGGCAGAAGGCCAGTGTAGTAGAGTACTAGAAGAAGGATTCCTCGTCTCGGGGTAAAGCTGTATGGCATATAGGGGTTCTATGCATACAATTTCAAAAGTCAGTGTTTGGAATACTAAATCCTTTATAAATCATTAGAATCACTGTTGTTTCAGATATAATTGTAGGCTCATCTACAGGTACATGTGGTGATGTACCTGTTTTCTGCATTTTGCCATGATTTCAGAATCATCAGAGGCCCAGACAGTGATGGTTTCCCTGTCATATTTTTTCACCAGATCAGAAACCTAAATAACACATCACTCTTACTTTAACTACAGTTATAGAAATATCATTCTTATTTTGTTAATCAGCCAAGCAGAGTGTAGAGTAAATACCTTTTGTACCAGCAGGTCATTGTTTTGTTTAACCTCGATGTTGATTGGCACTTGGGGGAATTTCTTGAAGACGTCCTCGAGCAGGGCAATTCTCCTGTCCTTCCCTGTACTGTATTGCCCTGATGGAGATTTTCAGGTGTTCATGTTTTTATTTACATCTACTATAGAGTCTAACATTTTATTGCACTGGATTCTGAACCAGCTTACCAGCACTGAATATCACCTCAAGCTTCTCTTTATAGAGTGGCAAGTCCTAAATAAATGATTAAACATTAAAATAAAGCTGTGTCTTATTAAATATTTATTAAAGCAAATAAGCATATTTCTGTAACACCCACCTGAAATTTAACTGAAGAGATGTCCACATCAGATCCTGTGAGTATTTTAAGGTTTTTGTCATGGCACACCACAACATAACCGTCTAGAGTTAAATTACAGTCCAGCTCCAGCATCTCAGTTCCCACTTGTACTGCACTGGTGAGGAAATCAGATGACTTTTTATTATGACTATTATTATTATCATTATACTATCTTCTCGTCTAGCTGTTCTTTGCACAATTACTATTATCTGCACTGTTGTCATTTTGTCACGCAAACAATTGCACATCAAGGTTGCACTGCATTTAACTTCATTTCACTTTTTTGTATTATTAATTGATGCTTTTTTATTACTTGTGACTGATATACTTCATTTATATGCTTCTTATAGTTTTTTAGATTTTTGTTCTTAGCATTGCACTTTTTGTAACTTTTGGTCAGTTATCATATTACCCTGTGTGTGTGTCTACTAACTATATGTAAGATATACCTTTGTGCACCTACAACCTGTCTTTGTCTTACTGTCTCTACTGCTGCTGGATGTCTGGAATTAGATTTAGGATTCATAAAGTGTCTATCTATCTGTCTGTCTGCTTGTCTGTCTGTCTGTCTGTCTGTCTGTCTGTCCGTCTGCTTTCCTTCCCACACAATGCAATATTCTGATGCTGGATAACTGACTGTTCCACCTTCACATCTTTAATACTATGGCTTTCAGCAACTTCCTCTTTCCTTAATCCTTAAGTTGGAGTCCTTTGTTTTTATTAAAATCCCACCTGTAAACTCATTTAAAATGTTTAAACTTTATACATGCTTCTGCTGCCTGCTGTTGCTATGCATATTTCAAAATGTCACTCGAACTGTGCCCAATAGTATTCACATTATTATTATTATTATTATTATTATTATTATTATTAATAGTAGTAGTAGTAGTAGTAGTAGTATTCTATATTTTCCTGTGTAACTACATTATCAATAATTAACTGTACATACTGTACATTATTCATGCACATATATTTTACTTTAAATTGCATGGTAGAATTAATATTCATATATCACTTTAAATATTGAAAATGTAAATAAAGAAGTAGTAGTGCAGTTGAAATATAAATTTCTTTAAAAAGCCAAGTTTTTTTTCACAATTTCTGAAAAAACAAAATGTCCACAGTTTAGGACTGTTTCATGAGCCGAGGTGGTTAAAAAAATATCAACCCTGAAACAACAGCAACAAAAACAAACTATAGTTTAAAAAAATCCAAGGCCTTTAGTGGAGTGTGGAACAACATAAAGGTATTATTTAAGCTAATAAATAATAAAAAAAATTACAAATATAAAAAGTCCACACAGGTTGAAATAATGTATCTTAATGGACTCAGGTAATGTAAAGGATCTAGATTTTTCTAAAATATAAACATGGACACCATGAATTAAAGGGTTAAAAAATGTAGCACCGTACTTTATAATGTTGTGATGGACAATATATTACATAAATACTATATATTACATACATACTATATCTTAAGTGTGGCCAAAACATGAATGCACACTTCAGAAAAGACAAATAGTATGATTTATATTATATTAATATAATATTCATAATATTATCATACATATCAATATATAATGTACAACAATACATTTAGTATTAAATTATTTATACAAGTTTTTCTTTTCCTGAAGTGTATATACAGTAATATAAACAATTTATTAATAATTTTACTATATATTGGTTGTCAACAAACTAAATACGTTTATGTCATGTAGCAATAAAATTGTGTTGATTAAACCTACTTCAATATTATATTTATTATTTAAGACTGTATATTTCATTTCATCATATTTTATTTGCCAACACATAGTTTAACACATTTAGTCTACGAGAGAGAGAGAGAGAGCTGCCTTACGTACTGTGTAAAAGCCTCCATAGTGTTTTCTATCCTCTCACCGGCACCTGGGTAAAAGAATAAGAAAACACATCTAAGCACTAATCATTGTGATGAGTATTGTCATTACAAAATTAAATATGATCAATTTATGGAGAAAGCAAACACTACTTGTTTTTTTTAAATAATACTGTAGTTGTTCATTAAATTCATAATGGAAAAAGGAGAAATCAGAATAACTGGAGTCAACACTTACCGCCTCTGTGAGAAATGTGCCTGCTGTAAAAGGCTAAAGATTTTTTCTTATGGAGAAGAAGTGGGTTATGTAGCAGATAAAGTGAGCTTGCGATGTACAATCCTACAGCCACGACCACCACTCCGACTCCCAGCTCAGCCTCCATGGTGTGCACTGGTACGCTGGTTTGTTGAAATGATTCTGAAACGGCTCAGCGGGTCAGTTTATCTTTACTGGTCTCCTGGTCTCATCACGTTGTTCATACATGACTAAATCATCGGAGTATGCATATGAGGGAACATGTGAGTGTATGTGGGTGTGAGGGAGTGTCAGAAACGTCTGGATGGTCAGGGATGAGATGACTGAATCACTATACTGCATGGAAGACAGAAAGTATAATGTACTGTAGTACAACAGTGTTTAATGGAACAACAATATGACCTGCTCAGTGCTGTGTGGGACATAGAGGTGAAATAAAATATAAGTAGAAATAATCCTGTAAACTTTATAATTTTAAGGGGGAAAAAATCTCCACAGTAAACCTTTTTGATCCTGTCTTGAGCTTGTGCTGAAAAGACCAGCCACAAAACATCATTTTCCCACGAGACGTCACATGTTGACCTTGTCGTATCACTGAAATCACTGTACGTATCTGTGATATCCTCTTTCTAAGCATGTTCTGCACATATCGTGGTGTCAGTGTTTGGTACTGTGTGTCACAATGAAGACCACAAAGCAGCTTATGCTTCCCAAAATCACAAGGACTGAAACTAATCATGGTATAATACAGATCGCCTTAAAAGGACTTCCTCAGCTAAAATAGTTTAAACAGATCAAAAGTACAGTCTGTACACTGATATCGTATCCTAATCTTATTAACAGGAACGACTTAACAGGTATTTAGCACTGATGTGTTATATGTAAGGTGTTAACGGTTTAGTTTGCAGTTAAACACACTGTAAAGACATTTAACTTTAGCACAATTCGCTGGTCCGCGGTATAAAAAAAAAACCCCACAGCTCATTACCACTAATATCATCTAAGTGTGCCTGTACTGCTACTGGTTCCTACAGTGGGACACCTGTCCACTCGTAAACACATTAAAGGTCATTACATTTAACAATCCCTGATCCCACACTCCGTTACACACACACACACACACACACGTGGGTATGTAATGACCTTAAGCCTAGGAGACAAACTTTAGGAGGCAGAGCATTCACACCTCAACTTCCTCTCTTGCCCAGCTTGTCTTGCATAACCCCCCATCAAGCGGCAAATAAAAACGACAACTACAACAACACTGAGCTTAACTTTAACCCGTGTCAAAATGGAAAAGCTGCTTGTAACCAGAGGGGGTCTTCCTAAGATTCCTCCTTCCTAAGGAGGTTTGAGCATGTCAAGGTCAGCACATCTGAACTTGAGTTGGCAATTCAGTTTTATTTCTATAGGGGTTTTTAACATACAGAGAAACAAAGCAGCTTTATAGAAATCTAGCTAAATCCTATGCATACTCCTTTGTATAATCTCACCTGGATACTGTAGACTTGTACCTAAGAACTTATCATGTAATCCCTTACTCATTTACTCTTTAAACCGCTTATCCTGTACAGGGCCACAGGAAGTCTGGAGCCTATCCCAGGGGACTTGTGTACAGCCTGGACAGGTACAGGGTATAAGCACGCACACACATACACAGTCATTCACACACTACGGGCAATTTGGAAATGCCAATTAGCCTACTCTGCATGTCTTAGGAAACCGGAGCACCTGGTGGAAACTCACTAAGCACAGGGGAAACATGCTCACTCCATGCACACAGACTTGAGGTTGAAATCAGACTCCTCGACCCAGGAGGTGCAAGGCCACTATGCCACTGTTATTCAATTCAAGTGTAATCGTTAAAACTATAATGTTTATACTGTACATTCTTAAAAAGCATATAGTTTTGTTTGATTTTATAGTATATAATTATTTACAATCACATTAACTTACCCCTCGCTACCATACGGTATGTGAGTCTTGCGCCTCTTGAGTTCTCTTCCTCATTTGCCCTGCCAGTGTCACCAAATTTAGATCAGGATTTGTATTTTTATTTAAGCTGCTTTTGACAATGTCATGCCTTGAACCTCAAGGATCCGGGTTCAATTCCCACCTCAGTCTGTGTACATGGAGTTTACAGGAAAGGAAACATGTGGTTTCCTTCCACAGTCCAAAGACATGCAGATTAGGCTTATTAATTGGTGTTTCCAAATTGCCCATAGTGTGTGAATGAGCGTTTGAGTGTGTATGTGTGTGTGCCCCGCGATGGATTGGTACTCCTCCTCATGCCATAAGTCTCCTGAGATAGGCTCCAGGCCCCCCCGACCCTGCATACAGGATAAAGCATTATAGACGTTGAGTGAGTGAGTAAGCCAGTGGCAAGACAACATGAGGAAGAACCATTGAGATCTTCTAAAGACTTGTGCAATACAAGTATATTTCATTGTACTATAATTGTTATCTGTCAGGACTAATTTTAAAAAATCCTGTTTATTGCTTATTGTGAGAAATGAGAATTAAATGCACTAACAATACACACCAAACTATTCACCTGACTAAACAAACTAAACTATTAATGCCGTAATGGCTGTGGGAAGTTGTTATTTCATCAAGCACCTCGGTGGTTGTTACTCTCCTGCTCAGTGTTATTGTAAGGCTGTTTCTGAGACATGTGTCATGCAGTGTGTCTGAGCTGCAGTGTTTACCTAGAAGACCAAACTGCAGCAATAAGACCAAACTGTGCCACATGCTTGAACCTCAAACCCCTGCCCTCCACACCTCCACCGGAGAGAAGGAGAAAGACAGAAAGAGTTGCAAATGATGTTTTTCTGTTTTGTCAGATATTTGTCAGAACTTGACATGATAAAGGAAAATTTTATGGTAAAATACATATAGTATATATTAATACATATAGTATATATTTGAAAAATTAAAAAACATCAATGAACTTTATTTTTTTGTTGTTTAACAAAGGAACTTTTAACTGTGAAATAAATTCCAAACACTCCTTGTTTACTTTATGACCATGACCAGACTATTCAGATATTAGACTTGTAGTATATAATATAGTATTATATTGTAATATGTATACAAAAATAATTTGCCTGTTGATTGGAACTATAGTTTTTTTTAATCCTGAAGTTTCTACACCCATTACATAGAATACACATTAATTTTTATTTACACAAACACATTTTATTATCTTTAAATTTGTTTCTAATGTTAATATTTTTTATTAACCTGATTTAAATTAACAGTATTTGTTTTTGAGTTTTTGAGGTTTTTGATTGACTCTGTTTGTCTAATAAAGTCATTTACAACCCCCTGGCTTTGCTTCATGAACCATTCTGACCAGTACTGATGTAAACACTTCAATCATACGGTCCATTGCCAGGTCACTTCTAATATAGGTCCCCTATTATAGAACGCACTTAAAGAGTTGCATATCTGTATAACATTCATTACTCAATTTAGTTTTTTCTTGTTGGTTGTTTTGGTATTCCCAAAAAGTGTACAAGGATTTTGTTTGTCTCAAAAAAAAATTGCATGCATGTCCATGTGAGTGGGTATCTGTTTGTTTGCTTAAACTCTATGCGAAGGACAAGACTGTGGTCCTTACAGGCCTGATGGAGACTGAAGGAATGGGTGGGAGTGTGAAAATTTTGCCATTTGGTCAATATGCTAATATACACTCACCTATATAACACAGGGAGGCAGAACCACTGGCTGTAAAAAGAAGTAAGACCAGACCAAGAGAATAAGGTACTGAAGCTGAAGATATATTAAGACATTCAGGATAAGACTGGACGATTTGAAACAAGAAAAGGATTTACTGAATTTGTGAAAGGAAACCAGGACAGGGAAAAGGATGTTGGGAGTAGAGATGTACCCCAGTTTAGCTCTTGCGGCACAAAGACTTGGAGACTGCTGTTATCGAGGTAAGAGAGACAAATAAAGCCTTAAAGTCAGAAATAACCATTGGAAGGTTTATAATTTTTAGAACCAGTTGTGCGAATGAGTCAATGAAGAAACTGCATGTGCAAGAAAATTTACACGAAAAGTGAAATTTCTGCCACATGCTCCCAAGTGTTCCATTTGGGCATATTGGTTAAATACCATAATATAAGTACTGAGATTAATTTATTTCAAGTAGGATTGCAAGTTAAGACTATTTAATAAAAGCTTGTTAACATTTTAGGCAAGGAAACACTGCTCTTCAATAATTTCCATAATAAGCTGTATGAAGAAAAATAACCCACATCAGTCCTGTAACACTAAAATAAGAATCCTGTGACACTCTTCATTCAGCTACTTATCAAATGATTTCTTAAGAACAAGCCTTTAATTTGATCATTTCCTGATTCACATGAGTAAAATGTGCCAGATTTGAATGCATCATATATTATCATTATTCTACCCTCCAGATCGAGAGCCACCAGCACATATGCCCCTGTACCCATCATCATGTGACACAGCAGCCCGAAACCTGCCTCCTCGACTTCTACCCCCGCCCCCGGCAAAAAGAGATACTTTTGGGAAATCTGAAGACAATATAAAGATAGAGCTGGAAAATGTATCCCTGTGGAAGCAGTTTAGCACCGTTGGCACAGAGATGATTATTACCAAGAAGGGCAGGTAGTGCATTTTTTTTTCTTTATTTGATGTATGAATTGACATGAAAGTTGTTTTATTAGTTAGTGGAGTATATTTCATTTTAGCACCATGGTAAACAGACCTTTATTTGTAGAACATAGATATTTTCAAATCTTTTTACTCTGTAGTTTCCTTGGATTACTGTTTAAGGCCAATTTGTTAATATTTCAACTTTTTCAGAAATACATAAAAATGGCATTGAATTCATTTAAATACTTTATATATCTTCACATAGAAATGTGTGCAAAGTACTTTGCATGATTGTAAAAAAAAAAAAAACCTGACAAGGATTTAGTGCTTACTGAAAATGAATAAATAAACTTGGTAATATGATATATTTATATAATTCATTTTTTTTCAATCAGACGGATGTTTCCTCAGCTAAAAGTGAAGGTGTCTGGCTTGAACCCATCTCTGCGTTACATCCTCCTGTTAGACATCATACCTGTAGACTCCTTTCGCTATCGTTTCCAAGATGACAAATGGCAGGTAGTGGGAGGAGCTGAAGCTCGACTTCCAGACAGGGTGTTCATCCACCCAGACTCCCCTGCAACTGGTGAACACTGGCAGAACCGAAGCATATCCTTCCACCGAGCCAAACTGACCAACAATACACTGGATGGACAAGGATATGTGAGTATATACTGTACATGCTCATCATTATGAATTTATATATTTTTTGTGAGTCTAGATCTTAGTAATTAAACAAAAAATATGTAAAAGAGAAACTGTTCCATAAAAAAAATATTTTTTTTCCTTTGAAATCTCAAATCTGTC
This sequence comes from Leiocassis micropogon, assembly GCA_028565275.1. Classification (NCBI taxonomy): domain Eukaryota; kingdom Metazoa; phylum Chordata; class Actinopteri; order Siluriformes; family Bagridae; genus Leiocassis; species Leiocassis micropogon. The sequence continues at coordinate 20,935,207 of JAOVVA010000054.1, forward strand.
CACAAGATCATTCTTCACTCCCTGCACAAGTACCAAGCGCGGGTACACGTGGTTGAAACGAGAGATGTAATGATGTGGGGTGGAGCCCAACACACCTTCACCTTCCCTGAGACACAGTTCATCACTGTTACAGCCTACCAGAACAACAGGGTATACATATTTTGTTGAATGTTAAAAGACCACAAATTTTATGTTGACTGTAGAGGTGTTTTATGACATGTTAAGGCACAGTACACATGTAGAGATGTGCTCACTTTAACAATACTTGATTTTTCGGTAATTTCCTTAGATAACTGAACTGAAGATTAATGCCAATCCGTTCGCCAAAGGTTTCAGAGAGAATGGCATGAACAGCAAGAAGTAAGTTAATATCTGTCTCCACAGATAAGCATAACAAGAACATGTTTGTGGAATACCTTATTATTAATCATAACTTTTATCTTTCAGACAAAGAGAAGCAAGGCAAAAGAGGAAATTGAACCATCCCAATCAAGAGGAAACTTTAGACATAGGTAAACAAACTTACTTAGGATTTATCATAACAGACTAGAAATAGCCTGATTAGATATTTCTGTAACTCTGTGTTCTGTCTTTCCACCAGAATCCTGTGACCCATGTGATTCCACTGAGGTGTTAACACAACCCATGCAACTGGAAAGCACCAGTCTGTCTCTGTCTGATTCAGGTTTTTGCTCTGATGGGACATCTTTACCAGAGCAGACCGTACAGCAGCATAGCTCCGGTCAAGCATTTCTCAGTTCCCAGATGACCCAGATGCCAGATATTTCAGAGATTCCCAATTCAGTAGAGAACCAATCTCAGTCTACCTCAAATAATGAGGTGAACAATGGATTGCTTAATGGGTGAGTCTTATACCTCTACAATTAAACCATATGTAATCCATATATAAACTACTTTAAAACATTTAAATACATTTTCTAAATGAAAACACTCCCAATAAAATGTCAACCATTTTTTTACAGGTCTAGCCAGATGATAGGACTTTCTTCATACACCCCATTTCCAGATCCTTCAATTACACCCTCATCTCATCTACCAGTGTCTCTGTCACAGCCTTCATCTCTCTATTCCACTCAGACTGATCTACCATCCCATCCCAATCCAACATCTGTGCAAGATTATTCTTCCATAGCTTCATCTCACTACCCTACCCTACATTCATCTTCTCCAATCACATCTTCCTCAACATCTCTCCAAAATTCTACACATACCTCCATCTGTCATTCATCCTCTTCCCCACAAATGCCATCTTCCACCTACCACCCCATTCTTCCACCCGAAGAAAACCTAAGCCCTCACACACCTACAAACCCACCCTTTCATTCTCTTTCTCAACCTCCTTGCCAGTCCATCAACAGTTGCGCTTCTGGTCATTCTGTTGATACAGCTCAAAACCAGGCTATGAATGGTTTGGGTTCATCCAGTTCTACACCCTCTGCTGTCCAAGACTCCACCCCAACTGCATTCCCCTTCCCTCCAGTGCAATCCTCCAACAATCCAGATTCTACTACACCCCCATCCCAAATGCTATCCCAAACTGCCTTTCCCTTTCCTCCTGTGGAAGATCCAAATGGCCAAACAGATCCAAATCAAATCTCTACAGCTTTCACATTTAATTCAGTGCCAGAATCCACCTCCACCCCTCTAAATACCCCGTCAGATCAGGATGGCAACACTACTGCTTTTTCTTTCCCACCACAACCTGGCAATACAAATTCTTCAACTTCCTTGCCTGTACAAACCCTAGCACCTTACTCTTTCCAAGCATCTGCAAATTCTCACATGAATCCATCTTACCAAAACCTGTCAAATTCAGCAACTGGATCCTTTACTCAAATGTCTTCTAATTCTATAAATGGAGCCCGTTCACAAATTTTTAGCAACCCCATAGTCAACCCCTTTCCTGCTTCTTCTCTGCCTCCATCTCTGCCTGCACATGTAGTGCCTGGGTCCATTTCTAACTCTATTCAATCCACTCACATATCTTATGCCTTGCCCCCTTCCATCCCATCTGCTCCTCCTCCTCTCCAGAATGTAGCAATGCCAACTATTGGGTCTTCTCAGATTATTCCAGCTCTTCCAAATATAGCCCAGGTCCAGCCAACTATGCCCCAGTCATTCCCATCCTCCACTTTTTCCCATATCCCTCCCCAATGTGCAAATTCTTCTCAAATCCAATCACAGCCTTTTGCCTCTACAGCTCCACTCCTTTCACATTCAGCCCTTCAAAACCACTCCATGCCACCTGGATCAACCCATACACAGTACCCTGCCGCTTCCACTACATATCCCCCAGTAGCTCCATCGGAGATAGGATCCTTTTCTCAGCTTAATCCAACTGCCCCCTACCTTCCTGATATGGTATTGCATCCTTCTCTTCTCCCCTCTTTAGATAACACTCTGTCTTCTTCTGCTACTTCTCTCTACAACCCATTTTCTTCTTATCCTCTCCGCCTCTGTCAGGACCCACGATCCACCTTTCATTTACAGCTCAGACACATTTACAGGCGGCCCCAACATGTACACGCTAACAACCAGGGGTCGTACCTAGATCTTGGAGGAAGGCCTGCATTTTGAAAAGTGATTCAAGTAGCCATAAATTAGATCTATTAATTTTTGCTGAAATCAACAGATTTAGAAGTTACAGCTTTAGAACTCTATGTGATAGATTTGTTGTTTATTTTTGTAGGATAGCTTAATCAAAATCAGTATAATTTTTGATGTATTTGAAAAACAATTGTATACTGAATCTAGCAAATAAAGTGTTTTTGTGAATTCTGTTTAACATTTTCTTTTTGTTTCTTTTTGACTGAAGAATCACTAAGTATGATCTCAACAAACAAACAAAAAAACATTTAAAATACTTTTATAAATGTACTTTGAGATAAAGGAAAAGCAATTCTGATGATAATTAACTTTATTTGGTTTTAAACAATTTTATACAGAAAACAATTAACATTCTTTCAGTTTACATTAATATACAAAATTTAGTAACACTATTTAAATCATAATAAAAATGTGATACCATAAAGACTGACAAATAAAAAAGTAAAATATTTGCACAAACATCATCTATTCAAGTAGATCATTTCTGCAGGTAGTTTAGCCACTTCACAGCTTCAGGGTTTTAAATGTTTCCACCAGGTTCTCCAATGTCCTCCAACCTCCTAAATTCACAAACAAATTGACCATGGTGTTAGTGTGTAAGTGTTTGTGTAAATTTGTGTAAATTGTGCCTTGCGATGGGTTGGCTTGCCATCCAGGAGGCATTTCCACATCACACCCATTGTTCTCAGGTTATTCTTCATATCCACCATTGACCCTGACAAGAGTGCGTACTAATAATAAATAAATGAATGAATGCTCCATGACTGCTGTGAATGTTCTCACTTAATTTTTAGCTTGTAAATTTGTCTAAAACAAATGTTTAAAACATATTCACAGTTTTCAACTAATTCACTATAACTAAGGGGCCCCAAAACCTGTTCCAGCAAGCTCCATGAAGAGGAGGGGTCAGGGGTAGCTCAATGGTTACAGCACTGGATTATGGTTCAGAAAGTCTTCAAACCCCACAACAACCAAGTTACCACTGTTGGGCCCTTGAGCAAGGCCCTTAAACCTCAACTGCTTAGACGTGTAACAAAGAAAAAAAAAAGTAAGTTGCTCTGAATAAGGGTGTCTACTAAATGTAAATGAAGACATTTGGATTAGGTGTCCACAAGCATTTGGATCATTTCAAATAGTTTAAATCGAAATCCTCCTATTTATGATATACAGTATGCAAATTAGAAAAATAACAACATTTTTGGAATGCATAAATTATGCTAAATATGCAGTGGGATAGAGATGTCTGAGACCACTGAAACTAAAAACATATAAAAAACTAAAAATATATAGAAAGTTAGAATTTCTAGGGGGGAAATGTGCCAATTGATTTGCACATGGATACTAACAAATTCAGAAATTTGTGTCAGTATATTTTATTTTCACTAGTGCTCTCAGGAATTTGGGCCCCATGTGGATTTTTTTATTCTGAGAAAGATGCTGATTTGATACAGATATTAGGATATTGCAGTGACGATGCATATTTCATTAAAAGTCCCTTAATTTGAGACAATGAGTTGGGAAACTCAGAGAAAATGTTGCATTTTTTCCTGTACATTTCGCAATACTTGAAAGGTCATGCATGATAAGTGAGGGTGAGTGTACCGGAATGCTTCGGGCTGGCAGCAAAATTGCTCCTGTGTATTTTGTTTCATTGTGTAAACAAGGATTTCTCCAGACATCTCAAAGATCTGGTCCTGGAGCACAAGTGTGAAACCTTAAATCATATATTGAGATTAACATTTTGAGAATAGTGCATAATTGTGCATTCCGGATTATATTGGATTATTTAAGATTTGAGATTCAGAAGAGTTTCAGTTCCCTGCCGTGGGGGTGTCAGGTAGAGATCGCCCGAAACAGCACTCACGCAATGTACTGAAAAACCTGTGGATGATGGATATAAATGTTCGCATTTGTCATGGATGTCCTTTTTCTGTTTTAGCACTGTTTTTACTTTTCATATTATTGTCTTCCTTGGTGTTAGTAACATTGAAAACTGGATCATTTTGCACTTTTGTCCCTTCTCCTTCATCATCAGTATTTTTGTTATCCTGCAGAGTAATAGAGTACATGGCCATTTGCTCAAGAACAGGTTTTCAACGGGAGTGAACTGGCTGGCTGTAGTGCTGAAAGTCATTAAAGAGGTGATAATGATTGCAAACCCCTCCTCTTTTTTTTCTCTCCATTTGGTGATGTAGTGGATAGGAGAAAAGTCAAAGGCTAGGTAAACAAATCCTATTACAAATGAATTATCTTTAAGGGGGAAAAAACATTCAGAGGTCTGCAAGCTGATTAGATACACATGAAAATACCTCAGTGAATGTGTAGTTACATTCCATTTTACAACCATATTTATGCAGTCTATTTTGTTTAATAAAACAGATTGTTTTTTATTCTTTTTTAAGCTATTATTTCTACTTCTGTTGCTTTTACTTCAACTCAAGACTTAGTTACTCTAACACCTAATCAAAAACTAATACATTTCCATAGATAGACTATTTGGACAAAAGTATTTGGCCAAACCTATTAAGTATTGGATTAAGGTGTTACTGAATTAATGTTATTGGATTAAGTATTAAGGGCCCTTAACCCTGACCTCATAAATACTCTACAGAAACACTACAAAATCTTGTGGACAGCCTTCCAAGCAGAGTGATGGCTGTTTAAGCTGCACAAGGGGGACAAACTCCATATTAAAGTATAGATATTTGGATACAATGTCATTGCAGGTTTGGCCAAATACTTTTGCTCATATGGTGTATGTCATAGTTCCCCATTTGTCAGATATCTACGTGCAACTATCATAACGTCCATAAACCACATTCACAAACCTTTACCTTCTCTCATTTTTGTCATTTTTCTTTTTTCCTAACTCTCTACTTGGCTCGAGTGATCTTCTCCCGAACTCTCCGTCGTAGCTCTTGCCTCAGCAGGTCTCTCTCTTTGCGGATCCCCTGCAGCACGGTGCGGTTCTCCTGAGCCCGTCGAACCAGATATGGCAGAGTGTCATCCACTGAGCCGTAAGGCACAGACTTGTACACCGAGAAATCCTGCTGAGCTGAAGTAAGTCCCATAGTCAAAAAGAAATATAAAAGCATAATAAGGATATACAGTAGGAAAAGATTTGCGTTAAAAATATTTCTCAAATTTGACTAGTCATAAAATAGCAACAGAAGAATAACAGAAGTGCAAAGTGTAATTCAAAATCTTGAATTATATATATTTATATATATAATGCATGCTTAATAATAAACAAAGTAAAATGTGATATTACAATATGATTTCTATGAGAAGCCTCCGGTGTGAATTTGTAAAAAAAGGAAGTTGCTTGTTTTCTGATGCCCCCTTACATTAAAAAAGTACAAAATGAAAAAAAAAAAAAAGAAAAGGCAATGTCATATCATGTCATTTTGTAACTAACATATTAATATTGTAATTGTTGAACCTGCTGTAGAATAAGAGGAATAAATCACTTAAGAATAACTTTGGGGTGATAACAGTAAAGTGTTTTCAAATAAGCACTTGGTGTTTTGGTATTTTTTTTCTTACATATTAAAAGTAAATGATGATATTTACCCAGAGTGAGAGACACATGATCACACATCCCAAGAAGTTGACCAAAACACACCGAACCCCCATCTCGAACAATCCCTAACTCATTCATCCTGAAAAAGAGATGAATTATATTTCCTCCGAAAGTAATTTTTAAAGAGACAGAACTAAACATTTTTATACCAATTGGAAATATTGCTTAATCAAAATCAAAGCACTCATTCTCTTTAATGCTTATTCAGGGTTGTGGGATGCCTGGGGCCTACCCCAGGAGACTGGGTGCACAAGGCAGTATACACTGTGGACAGAGGGCCAGTCCAAAGCAGGGCACAGGCATGCACACACTCACACATTACTGGTAATTTGGAAATGCCAGTTGGCCTCATTTGCATGTCTTTGGACTGTGGGACCTGACAAAACCCGAAGGTGGGACTCGACCCTGGAGGTGTGAGGCCACAGTGCTAACCACTAAGCCCAACAAAAATGCTGACTATAGTTTCTCACTCTAGCAAAAGACATCATACATAGCCTCTTAACAACCATAAATCATGTCATACCATGTCACAGCCTTTCTAACAGATTCTTCATTGTGCGTTGCTACAATGATCTTGTAGCGGTCAGGCTGCTGGGAAATCAGGTTCAGCATCACTTCCAGAGACTCATTGTAACTGCATTAAAAAATATATAGCATTAAAACAAACCAGTGTTCGGCACATTTCTGAATTCTCAATATTCTGACTGTGTCATCCGTTCACCTCTCATTTGTTTGCTCCCAGGACTGGTGAATGGGGTCCGGTCGTCCTTCCTTGCTTGCCAACTTTCGCTCCTTGTCCATATATGCACCTCGGACAAGTTTAACCCCAAGGCAGAAAGACTGGTCCACAGACAATCGGATAGCATCAAACAAGAGTTCTCTGGACTCCTGGTGGGAGACAGAGGATCATTCATTCATTCTATCATTTTCGGTAAGTGCTTTAACCCTGTCAGGATCATGGTGAATCTAGAAGGCATCTTAAGGACATTGAGGATGAGTCATGGACACAACCTACGTGAGATACCACCAAGCACACACATTCAAAACTACTTTAGTGGAATGTGTGGAGGAGAAGGAAGATCCATTATGTGTATAAACTGACCATTGCTTTTAAATGACAACTAACCTTCAGGTAGCACTGGTACGTGTTCCATATCCAGGCGGTATCTCGATTGAACTTCTTCATCATGGCCATGGTGACGAGCGTGAGCGCAGGATTCATATATGTGTACTCGGCATCCACTAGAACTCTGACTTTGTTAATACTTGCCTGTGGACAAAAAACAGCTATTCAGTTGTAATTTAAACAAAGACAGGTTAACATCTGGATCTTTGATACCTCTCCAATTTGGTTTAGTCTGTTCAGTCCAAGAAGAAAATGTGTGTTTTCAGTTTCACTGAGTCCTGGAAATGTAATAACCTGGTCCAAAAACATAAAACATTAATCAAATGATTATTGGCTTTGAAAATTTCTTGTAAATATGGAACAAGAGTAAGAGAATACAAGAAAAGCCTTTATACCTCTTTGTCCATTGCTCTAACCAAGAGGTCAAGATCATAATGTTGGCTCTTCAGCAAGGAAGTCAGCTTAACCTAAACGTTGTCACAACGTTCAACAATGCAGTAAATAGTCGATACAGTAAGCACAAGCTAGCGAGGCTGAGATCTTCCATCTACAATTGAGTGAATTATTATTTTTGCTTTTCAGTAATCAGGAATAATTACATCAATTATTATAAGAAAACATGCACATACAATATGAAACAGAGTCTGATCCCTACTAGTTTACAACCTACACTGAGACTTTGCTACAAGGCTAATCCTATGATTTTATAATATCAGCTGCAAGTAGAATTTTTCATAGCCTCTCCACAATGTTAAAATCAGCCATCTTTGGTGAACATGTGCAAACATCATGCATAAAGAAAAAATTAATCGGGGCAGTGGTAGCATTAACTGGGGCATATTAATTGCGGCAGGGGTAGCTCAGTGGTTAGGGCAGAGTTAGGGCATTGGATTAGTGATTGGAAAGCCCCAGGTTCATACACCACCACCAAGTTGCCACTGTTGGGCCCTTGAGCCAAGCCCTCAACTCCTCAGATGTATAAAGAGAAAAAAAAATGTAAGTCTCCCTGAATAAGGGTATCTGCCAAATGCTGTAATGTAAATGTTGATTGGTTTCTTACTAACATTCAAATCCGATATCAGTCAGTCACCTACACAAAGCTCAGGGCTGACCAAGGCAGTGATCTTCAGTTGCATCATGGGATCTTTGCTCCAGGCATTGCTGTGAGTCATGCGCACACACTCCAACATAGCTGCCAAGTTGTCATCGTACCTCTTCTCTCTATTTACATTGTAGCAATACAAATGGCCGTCATGTTTAGGCCCCTTCTTTCATAATGGTAAT
>JAOVVA010000054.1:20943842-20959537 GCA_028565275.1 Leiocassis micropogon
ATTGATGCATTTATGCATAAATTTAGTTTATAACCCAGAGCTTTCTCCTAGATCCTCTTCAATGGGAACAGCCAACATGGGACGTAGTCCTAGCGAGTTCATCTTCTCCATAGATGCTGCAATTTCAGTTTCTTTTTCCCCAGCAACAAACTGAGCATAAACAAATGGCCGAAGGACCATGGCAAAACCTCTTTTGCCCAGGATGGACCGTGTAATTGACATAAGCTGAAAAAAAGAAGGACATTCACGTGTGTATGCATGACATGTGCGATATCATAGACTTTAAGGTATCAAAATGTAATGATAGTAGTGGATACCATAGATATACATTTACATCAAACTATCCTGTATATCTATAAATCTGCATATGTTTTGGAACACCATGGCCCATGTTATTATTATTTTACTATAAAAACATTTGGTTTGAGATCAAAAGATAAAACAATATATAAAACAAAAGATCAGAAAATCAACATTGATTTTCTGCTATGTACAGCTAGATGTGTCTAAAACCTTCTGTACTTCTGTTATTCTGTTACTTATCCACTTTTTAAGAGATAAAAATATTGAAACGTCAATGACAAGTGTTCTGTGTGCCTCATTAGATTAATCGTTTAAACAATTAATAGCTTTATGTGTCTAGTCTATGTGTCTTGGCTACATTTGGAGGATATACTACCATGAAGCCCAGAGAGCTGTCTATTTGAGAAAAGTAAGTCACTTTAAATGATTGTCTGGTAAAAACATGAATTGGCCTTGCTGTTCCAAAAATTTCAGCAGAGAATATATATATATGTACAAGCAGGAGGGGCATATCTTAAGGAGATACATCAGGCACAATAACATTTATTCAGAGATGTGTATGCATCTTTGTGTCAGTGCACATTTGTGATGCCTTGATGATGTAATGATTATTTAAACAGTTGCATGAAATGCAATACAAAATACATTCATAAAGAGGTAGGCAAAGTAAAACAATAACCTTTGTTATGACATTTGGGAGAAAGCTGGATTATTGAAAAGCACTAGAAATTCTATTACTAGTTGTCATTGGCATTTAAAAGACAGCTATATGAAAATACATACATTTAAAACACATAAACTGATCAGCCATGACATTATGATCTCCCACCTAATATTGAGTAGGTCCCCTCTTTGCCACCAAAACTGTAATGACCTAGTATGTGTTCTAACACCTTTCTATTGGAACCACCCTTAAACTTTTTCTCAATTTGATCTACACTAGCGCTTCTATTAGATCGTACTACAGTACATGAGCCAGCCTTCACTCTTCAAGTGCATCATTGAGCCTCGGCCACCCATGACCCTGTCACAAGTTCACCAGTCTTCCTTCCTTGATCACTTTTGGTATGTCCTGACCACTGCAGGCCAGGAACATCTCACAAGAGCTGTAGTTTTTGGAATTGCTCCGACCAAGTTGTCTAGCCATCACAATTTGGCCCTTCTCACTGTAGCTACATTTTCAATATTTTGTCACAATGGTGGCTGGAAGTAGGTGTGATATGTAAGGCAGCATGTGAACCTTTTTACTGAAATTGATGTGTATAAGGCAGAAAAAATGGGCAAGTGTAAAGATTTGAATGATTTTGACAAGGGCCAAATCGTGATGGCTTGACCCATGACTTGGTCAGAGCAACTCCAAAACTGCAGGCCTTGTTGGATGTTCCTGCATACCAAAAGTGATGCAAGGAAGGAAAACCAGTGAACTGGCGACCATGGGTGGCCAATGCTCACTGATACACATGGGTAGCAATGACTGGCCCGTGTGGTCTGATCCAATAGAAGAGCTACTGTAGCTCAAATTGATGAAAAGGTTAATGCTAATAGTTTGTGATAGAAAGGTGTCAGAACACACAGTGCATCACTGTTATGATGGCAAAAGGGGGACCTACTCAATATTAGGCAGGTGGTCATAATGGTATGGTAATACATACGTACATGTGGAGTATATGAAGAATTTATGTCAGCACTAAAGATGCACTGATACATAGTTGGGAAAGGAGCAACTAAGCATCCAAGTTACCAGTTATTTAATTTCCCCTTGATATATTTATTCCATATTTGATATACTTCATACAAAGTATTGATATATTCATTCATTCAAGTTGAAGCTGTTGTTCTGCAGTTTAGTCTCTATTAAGATCCAGTGTGCTTTAGCCGCAACCATTTTCAACTGATTGCACCAATCTCTCTGAAATGACAATCATAACTGAGACTTAGCATCACTCACCTTGCCACAGTTATTGACCAACACAGGGTAAGAGCAGAGTCTAAAAACTCCAAGCGCTCGTATTAGTTCCCAACCACTCTTGGACTGGAACGCTCGTGGATCCTTGAAAGTTAGCAGGGCAGGTGGAACCGGTTCCCTGAGCTCATGATTCGAGAAGGGTGCAAATCCCACACGTTCTGACGACAGTGTCCGTACGCTTATCATGCGCAGTGCCAGGAAATTATGTAGTATACTCGAGCGGAAAACAGAGGACATCTTTGCGGATTTTGCGCAGGACTTTTTTGCAGACTTTTATCCTCAAGCTGGAATTTAAATCACTCCAAATCTGTTGTCTGGTAGAGCGTTCTAGAGATCTGTACATGAACTGCATGTTCAGTGAAAGAATCGGTAAACTGTGCAGTTATATATTATGAAAGATACAGTTTGAGTAATAAAACAAATTTTGCTGTTCAAATCTAACACTCATTTGAAATACATTAATTTATATCAATTCACCTATCTATTCATCTATAAGTCACACAATAAGCAAACAGATTTTGCGGTTTCGTTCATTAAAGTTCATACCTTCTCAAGACCAAACAGTTACTTCCAGAAAGTCCAGTGATTGTGATGTGAACGCTGTAACTAAACCTGGAAATTTAGTTACTAAATTGAATGCTGAATGTTCAATGAAACAAAACTTCCGATGAAAGAGAAGAGGATGGAGGTTAGGGGTTTATGTTGGTTCTCATGGTTAATTACTGACAAACAGAATGAACTTTGGGTCGAGCATTGGGGAACACCTCAATTGAATGACAAATTTTTTTTTTAAATTATAATTATGTATAAAAATTTATTCAAGTTCAAACGCACTTTGGAATAGCTGAGAGAGTCTTCTCTGACCCTTTTACAGCTATATTCAAATAAACCTGGTAGAGCGAGAATGTCAAGAGGGATGCAAGTATATTAAATGAAACTCAGGCTTCAAAATCAGCTGAAGCCATTGATTCCACAAGACCTCTGAAGTAAAACTTCCCATTATAACCTTTTATAACTTGGGGCCTCTGTGGATTGGACTTGTTTGTCCAGCACCTCTCACAGATGCTTGTGCAGATTTGAGATCTTTTATCAAAAAAATTTGGAGGCCAAGTCATCACCACAAACCTCTCTCATGCTCCTCTAACTACTCCTGAACAATATACTATACTGCTGAAAAGAGGCTACGATCATTAGGGAATTACGGTTGCTGGAAAGGCATACATATGCATGCTTGCAATTTATTAGACCAAGGAATGTTATATTCACATGAGTAGTTTCAATATTATGGATGTTATCTGTGTATACTACTGCAAGAAAATAATTTTAAAAAGGTAGTTTTTTGCCTTACAGAAACAGTAATCATAGAATCAGGTTACCATAAAACCAAAAAAAAAAAAAAAAAAAACAAGATCTACAGAACAAGATGAATCCAATGACGTTAGCACTCGGTGACAAGTCCAATTGTAGACATAGACTTTGATCCAAAACTGACCCAGCAAACAAACCTGGGGCCAAAAATTAAACTACAACATACAGTATATTACTACTGCTGTTTCAGAAATTGAACTGAAAACATGATCAGCCTGCCTAAATAAAAAAAAAAAATTCCCCAAAAAAGTTCTAATATTAAATGATGTATTTGATAATTCTCCCAGAGGTTACAATACAACTTAATCCTTTATCCTAGATAAATGTCTGTAGCCAACTAATTAACCATCTAGCTAGACAGTGAGCTGGACAGGGTTCACTCGTTTTAAAAACAGAACATAATAAATTTGCTTATATACAGCTATGCTATATAACAGTTGCTGACTCTTGATTTGCTCAAGACTCTGTTTTCACATGGGTCAGTTGTAGAGGATAAAGCAAATATTAAACATATTTGAACTCCGTGACATGCACAGTGACCTGTGTGTGGCAAGAGTTCAGCTACGTGCAAGCAGTGCTTACTGTTTACATGGGAATGCCCTCAAATGAAGAATAGCCAATACATTTTTCACAAATGTCAGAACTAAAATCAGGTGACAAACAAATAAAACAAAAAACCTACCCTGAACAAAAATAAGCACACGAACAAAGATTTATCAACTGAACAATATTTATTTTGTCATGTATATTGGGCATCGAAGAGGAAAAAAAAAGGAGAAAAAAACACTAATGAAACGCTTCCCCATGCCATCTCATCACTATAAAATCTGCTCCACCTTTAATGCATTCAAATTTCCTAAGGTGAAGGAAAGCTTGTTTGAGGATAACTTCAAATATCTGGATTGATGTCAGCTGCAAATCTGCCCAAGAGTAAAAGCTGTAAATACGCTGACATTACTGCTGTAAATACTGGAGCAGTGGAGATGACGGAAGTGCACAGAGGTGAGAATGGAATGAGAGATTTGCTTTAAATGAACTCAGTAAGAGCCTTGGTTCTGGTTCCGGTAGGATCCTCTCTGGTAGTTTTGTTTCTGCTGGTAGGAACCTTTCTGATCTAAGGGGGGATAAAAAAAACAAAAAAACATTTAGCCATGACAGCAAAGTCAGAGTTCAGGTGTTAATGCTGGCACACTGATGTTCCTGATGATGGGTCACAACAGATATTCTTACCACTTAAATAAACACTGTTGTAGGAAGGTAATCCACAACAGATGATCAACTATGCTTTAAGTCGAAACTTTACAAAGGCTATATTTGTACAAAGATGTACTTTTCTGTGCAAGATCTCATGCAACATTTATTTTAGCCAATCTATAATTGCTAATCAATTCTCTATAAGGCTTATCCTTTTGGGAACCTATTAAAGGGAAACTCGGGGCACTAAGCCAGGGTACACCCTGGACAGGGTGCCAATCCATTGCAAAGGCACGTGCGCGCACACAATTGGGAATTTGAAAATCTACAACACTACCCAATTAACAACCAAAACACCACATTCTGCCCAAATGCACCCACCTCTCTGGTAGCCTTGTTTCTGCTGGTAGCCACCTTTTTGATCTGTTAAACACAACAAGGAATTATATTCAAGTGTCTTGAAATGTCACAGGAAATCTCACTTCCTATTCATTCAAGCAAACAACTTGCATTACGATACTCAAACGTATTACATTCTGCTGCTAGTCAAGACCTTTTCCTCTCACTTTTTCCAATGAGAAATTAAAACCTAAGTGATTACACATGGACGCCGATTCGATACGATGCACAAAGCACTTAATCAGAATACAACTTTTTGACGTATGCAAACAGGTTTTGTGTGCTGTAAAGCATTTGTCTGACCAAAATTATATTTTTATATACAAGTTACGCATTGGACTTGTTTGTCCACACCTCTCACCGATGCTTGAGCAAATTTGAAATCGTTTGGATTTAAATATTTTAAGGCCAAGTCACCACGTTCAAATCATTTTCTTGTTGCTCCAACTGTTCCTGAACAGTTGTTGCAATGTGCAGGGTGCATTATATATTATTATATCTTATTTATTTACCGAGAGTGCCTTAAATGATTTGCATTTATTATGATCGACATGAATTCTGTTTGACATGACTACAGTGCTCCTCACCCCTGTTGAAGTAGCCTCCATAGACCCCCTGTTTAAGATCAAAGACGCGTTCGTTGTTCTCTACCAGGCCGCCCAGCTTCTCTGCCAGCTGCAGTGCCATGTTCTGCAGGCATGTGGGCTCGGTCCTGTGCATCACCACCGTCTGAGTTGGCTGGTCGAGAGATGCCTAGAAGAAGCATGAGGCGAAGGTGTAAAATTTAACCTAATCTAAAGGGAAAAAAAGGAAAAAAAAAGAGCAAATCCATGATAACACTGAGCAGTCTGGGTTTTACCATGAGCTCTTCATTGATGATCATCTTGCTGATGATGCTGTGGACCATCGGCAACTCGAGCTCAAACATCTTGGATAGGGTCGCCATGCTGTGGAAACAAACCCACAAGCAGATGTGCTATGTAGCATCACCACAGAAAACGCTGAAATTTAGCTGCATAGATGACTTGCTGTAGCAGTACCTGATGGAGTCATACACACTGCTGTAGGTAAACAAGTAGGTACGTAACGATTCCTCCTGAATTTTCCTGCAGAATTAGAAAATTATTGAAAATGTTAAAAGATGGCTTTTAATTGTTTAGAGGCTGATAATGCAAATTAAAACAGAACCAAACTTGCTTCAAGAAATTAAATGCAACTATAAATTGATATTTGAAAAAAAAAAAAAAGTTTGTAATTTCTATTATTAAATGATTTTACTGGTGGTATTGTGATAGAAGAATAAAAAAACATTTCAGAAAAATAATCAATTACTTCAGGCTGGTAAAAGTTACTTAAATCAGCCTGCACCACAGAACTCTTTCAACGATTATTTTTCTTAAACATCATGCCCATAAGCACTTTATTGCATCTTGTCCCATCTTATCTACCTACCCAGCTGGATATGTTCAAGCATGTGACTGATGCACTTTATCTTTTAAGCCATAAAGCTCACGAATGTAGTCTTTACCTGACGAGCATTTCACGTACACGCTGTGCCTCGGGGAACAAGTCCCACACTTTGCTGTTCATCTTCTCATTAATGATAAAGGAGTGGCACGTGCGCCAGTCACCCATCTTCATCGCTTTACTCGCAGCCACGACATGCTCCCTCATGCTCTCAGGGGGTCCTAGAGATAGACAACGGGTCTTATTTCAGTGGTAATGCAACACAGAATGTGAAGATGTACATTTTGTAGAATTAAAAGGAATTAAGATAAGCCTTCTGGGAGTGTACATGGAAAACCTGTTACACAATTGTATTCTAACGAGCACTTTTAGACTGCAAAAAATAAAACAGCAGCAGCAACACTCAAGAACTCAACATGCACTCGGGTGCTCACCCAGTAGGGGCTGTCTCTCTCCCACACGCAGCTGGTGGTGGAATTGTTTGCTGATCATACGGCGACGGGCATCAAACTCGTGCGCTGCCATGTAGGGGATCTCTAGCAGCATGGCTGAGACCAAATACACACACTCCAGCAGCTCCAAGTTGATGTGCATGTGGAATGGCACCTGAGCAGAAATGCAAGAAATAGAGGAAATGTTATGCGCAATTTTGCCAATCTTGTCTTTTTTTCTGAACAGGTCAGTAAATGTCTATTTCTACAGTAACAACTCATTCAGAGGGATGCGCCATAATAATCGTACCTGTCGCCGCTTCTCGATCTTCTCTTGCTCTGCGTTTCTCTCCTGCATGTTCCTCATGAGCAGACCCTGGCCAAGGAGCTCCTTTGCTCTGCCGCTTGACTGGATGTCTAGCAGAGCATTGTGAGCATCTTTGATCATGCCCTGGCGAAAGGCACAGATGCCCAGCTGCACCATGGTCCTATTGTAGAGGATCTGTGGGGCAAAAAAAAAAAAAGGAATAGCTGAATAAATCAATCCTAGTTTTTATTCATCACATTATGCCTAAAAATTATCATAAAATGACTGTATGATTGAGATGCTGTTTGACTGGTTCATCTGGCGGTTAACCTTTAATATACTTTCAAACACTGTTCATATCCCAGACCTGATTATCAGCATTTACCATCTCAGCAGTTTTTGCACACTGAAACTGCATGTTGTCCTACCTATAAGAATTTGTATGTGTGTGTGTGTGTGTGTGTGTGCGCGCGCGCACCTGTACAGGAGGGTCAGCATGCTGAATGTTATCCTGCAGGTGACTCATAAGCATGAGGTCACGAGCCTGGTACCAGCGGCTGTGCAGAGCATGGTGGTAGATGTGGCACAGAATGGCACAGGTGCGGATTCGGTCAGTGCGGTCCTTGGCGTAGATAAACTTGCACAAGCGGTCCATGAGGACTGCACTGTCCTCTCCCTCGCTCTCCTCCTGGTCCTGTTCAGACTGAAGGAAAAGGTTAGTTTAGTCATAAGCCAAGGACTAAAAATGCTTTCTTTAACTTTGTGTATGAGCTGATCACAATGCCAGGGTATTTATATGTATAAAAAAAAAAAAATTGTGAACACTACATACAGACAGAATCTGCTCACTTACTTTGCTCTCCCCCTGCAGGCCCAGGCTGCGACGGTGAGCCTTGTAGTCAAACTTATAGTAGGTGTGCATGATGCGGCGCAAGTAGACACGGCACACTTCCTCTGTCGAGCCTTTGGTGTCCAGGTACTGCAGCAAGCGGTCGATGATGGCGCAGACTCGCCCCTCGTCTTTCAGGTTGTCCACATACTCTGGAATAGCAATGACAGTGTATAACTCTGAAAATGATGAAAATACTCCTGCGCAAATGTCTTGCTGCTGTAGAGCAAGAATAAGTAAAAAAAAAAAAAAAAAAAAAATTTATATATATATATATATAAAAATGTCCCAACTTTTTTGGAATCCGGTTTGTGTATATATATATATATTATTATTTTTTAATATAACAGTAAACAGTAATTAATGCAGTAAGATTAATAATTGGTGTGATGACCCCTTGCGTAAAATCTAGTTTTGGGTATGATGTGTGCAGTTTTATTAGGAAACTAGCTGCTTAGTTTTACTAAACATCCTGCCAGAACCAGCCACAGTCCTTCTGAGGACTTTGTCGTACCTGCTTCTTTTTTTCACGGAAATAAAACCCAGAAGTTTTTTTTGTCTAAAATTCTTTACAGATATTTTCCTGTAAGTCATTTTTTTTCCTGCTGGAATACTAATATTTATAATTAATATTTATAATTTAATTCCTGTAACCCTTATGAAACCCATCAAATACTTGACTTGTCTTCTATCTCCCTTTTCTAAAATACTTTTCACAATGCACTCAACCTTTCCAAATTCTATGACGATGACCCAACCTGCCATTCAAATACCATTTCCAAATTGAGTTGAATGGTAAATGAACATGGACCGAATCGAGGAGAGACTAACAGAAGAAGTTCGTAAGTATGTACGCTTTATGACTCACGTGGGAAAAGAAAAGTATCTTGCACATTATTTTTTTATATAATATATATATCTATATATATCTATATATATCTATATCTATCTATATCTATATATATATATATGAAGATTGGAGGAGCTGTTAAAAGGGCGGAACTCCTTTTTTGATTGACAGCATGTCTTAAGTATACATCAGCGCTACAGAGATTTGAGTTCAGTCCGATGCGGATTTGCAGGTGAAGTGGTACGACGATGCTGCACTCTAATGTTTGCTGGTGATATAAACCATTTTTTTGTACAAATCATTCTTTAAATAATAATAAAAAAATTAATAAAAAATAGCGTTCTTTACTTTGCTCCTTGTTTAAACATTGTAAAGTTAATTAAATTAACTCATGGAAGGGGAAACTAGCCAGCTAGCAAGCTGTGCATAATGGCAGACGCAGACGGTGCTATAACAATGAATTTTATGATGAAGGCCTAATATGAGCTTCCCCTGTTTCAAAAGCTAGCAGCCGCCACTAATATATATATATATATATATATATATACACACACACATACACACACTCGCTATCAAATATTATTAGAACATAAATTCATAGGTTTATCATCAAATATGATATTACTATTATAATGGCACGAGACAGCCGTCAAGACCATTAATACAAATTCTTGTATAATGTTTATTTTGTAACATTTCTTTTTCAGGGGTTTGTCATGAATATGCAAATAAATATTTTTTTATAATGAAAAATTGGATGAAACTAATTATTATAAAACAATATAAAAGTATACATGTATTTAAAAAAAAATTTAGATTTCTATTTTTTCATATGCAACATATATATTTTCAGATTGCTCATTTTATTTTATTGTCTTATGTAATTTGTAAACCATTAACCTATGAATTTATGTTCTAATATAATATTTGATAGCGATTATGTAGGGGGGCAATCCATGGCATGGGAGCATTTCAGCGCATAACAAAGAACCAACTTAGCCAGATCGTAATTAGCACAATGATCTCATCTTGGATGTGTCAATTCATCTCGGATGCGTCAAGCGGCGTACGAAGAACGGACCCCAGCATACAAGTATAAATGCTCAGAACTTTGCATAGACTACAGCGTAGGTTCTGTGTAGGCTTGAAACAGAAGCATAAAATCAAGCTTAACTGCATGTTTAAATAATTAGCTCACCCTGGGAATGGGGGTCTGTGTTCTGCATAATCTTTGTGAACTCCTCGTCCATTCTCTCCACCAGTGTCAGGATGCAACCACGAACACGGAATGGCTGAAACAAAGTTAAAAAAATTTTTTTTTAAAAAACATTAATTTGCATACTAGTCATGTCCATAATGCTATGAATTAGGGATAAAAAGCCTCAAGCAAAACTTTGATACTTTGTGTTATAAAGAAAGCTACTAAAGTTAAAGCCATCCGTCACCCCACCACTAACCATTCATGCAGGCTAGCTTGGATAGAACCTTACTACAGTTAGTCCCCGACTTACGAACGAGTTCCAGTCCGGTAACAAGTTAGCAAGTCTGATTTGTTCTTAGGTCTGACAAAGTGAATCTTATACGCCTTCGACACGAATATAGAATGTAAAGCATATCAACCCCCTTGACTAAATAGGTCGCCTTTCCCCACACGTAATTGCGCCTAAGGAAACAAATCTTACAGTGGAATTTAACAGTGTTGTTCTCGAAATTAGGATTATTCACCATTAGGACAGCCTTACAGGACAGACATTTTCTATCATCGTGCTTCTGGACTGATTCATTTTATATATTGCTATCTGGTGCAATGCAGTGTATTTTTTGTACAATACACGCAAGATACTTCCGTGATTGAACCGGGAGTAGAACCACGGTCTGTTCGTATCTGCGAAAATTCGCAGCTCAAATATTCCTAAGTTGGGGACTATATGTATTTGTTTTCCCAGGACCTTCTTGGAATAAGATAAGAGAAATAGAAAGATTGACCTGGTCAGAGACAGCCAAGCTCTCACTGTCTTCAGCGATGTTCTCACCGATGAAAATGTTGTTGTTGCCAAACAGGATGTCCAGCAGCTCGTCAATGCAGTCCAGGCACTTCTTCCACATTTCCGCCTGAGAAAGGAACAAACGTTAGAAAAAAAGAAACCAGTTTTTTACGCGTGTCAAACATAAACCAAACTTTACTAGACACTGAAGTAAAGCAAATATAAAAACCTCTCACCTTCATGAAGGCAGCCAGATTGGGGTTGTAGTCATATAGGGAGGCAATGATGTTAAACTTGATTTTAACCATGATGCCTTGACCCAGGTTGTTCTCTTCAGCGATGCCCGCAAGAGCATGGAGGAGCTCAATCTGAGCAGCTCTGATACACAGGTGCACACACACATACCATAACGAATCAATATAAAAGAATTCAACAGCACTGGAAACTACCAAGTGGAGTAAAAAGACAATACATACCTGTCAGTTCCCTTCTTTCCTCGTGCCTGAAGGATCTCGTTGAGTTTCTTCACCACCACAGCGACGTTAATCTCCGTGCCTTTGGCGAACATCTTTGGCTTCTCCTTGACCAGAGGAACTCCTCCCCTCACCTGCTTCCAGTCCCCTTCATCACCTTCTCCACCATCCTCTTCACCTTCATCATCAGCACGCTCCTTCTTTTTGATCTTTTTCTTCCTGTCGTCCTTTTTGCGTTCACCTGACAGTTTATCTCCATCCTGCGCCCTAAGTAACACACCTAGTGTTTACAACTTTGGCAACAAAAGGTCCTACAACACAGTAAACATACGTTTAGATATTAATTAAGTCAAGCGTAAATTTTACGATGCAAAAAGGGTATACTTTTTGAGGAAAGCCGTGGCCAGGGATGCAGTGTTGCCTTCGTTGTCGTCACTCACACTGCTGCCATCCATGGAGTCACTGCCCCAGTCTGCATCATCCTCGTCGCTGCTTTCCGATTCATCGTCCTACGGCACAGAAAAGTGGGGTTACACTGGATATTTCCACGACTGTGACTCAAGACGTGTGATTTTAGTTAGAGCCGACATTAAGGTCAAAGCTACTATTAAAGAAAATTAAAAAGGGGTTTTCAGGATTTTTCCAAGTCGGTCTTAAATCAATTACCTAAAGGTCTTAGTTATTTCAAATTTTCCTGTTCCACACACACTCAAATAAGGCTTTTGTATGGCTAACAGGAACTAGCCATATGGCTATTTAAATTAAATAAATCATGTTTGTACTAAATACCTCAATTTTGAAAGATACCAACTAAATGTAGCTCAGTAGTTCTGTGGTACTTTCATAGGAGTCTCATCTAAACTTTGGAATGCATTTTTGCATGGAAACAAAAGTTGTGGAATTTGGCCCCAAGCCCTTGCGGGAAATGAACTTCATGGCACATGTCCAGAGCAGGGAAATTTATAACAACCGAAAACTATGGTGATGTACTCATATGCACCTCAGTTTTGATTTTCAGACGCACTTAAAAAAGATGAACGATCCCCCCTAACCAACACTTTTGACCAGAATTCAATGGCAGTGGCAGCATAAACTTAACAGCACTCATTCTCTTGGTGTCTTTGATCAGAACTTCTAAAACTTAAATTATACATTAAAAATATGCTATATATGCTCTTGTATTAGCCCTTATGGAATATAAATAAGGTCACTGGCTTACAGCAACTGCCCCCTTGAGGAACTTGCTGGCGTCAGGAGTTGGCTCAGCTGCAGGCTTCTTCTTCAAAAAACTCTTCGCGACACTTTTCCCTGCTCCTTCATCTTCACTGTCCGACGACATGCCTGCACATCACACATATGCAAAAGGTGTGTGCTAAATTTTAGTCATCACATAAAATGCCACTGTAACTTAGATGTTCATGATCTCTTATCAATACAGTAAATCTATTACCTGGAAAAACAATTCAGGTTTTTTGGCAGCAGGAGAACTGACCGTTACATTCGGAATATAATCTAATCCTTATAATATAATACACAAGATGATTTTCTAAGCTGGCTAACAGTTTCTCTATGTGTGGCAGGTGATTATTTCACATCCTGACCAGAACAGACATTCCAGCTTCATGACATACCAGATCCAGCGTCCTCCTTCTCTTCCTCCTCATCAGCAGACTGTTCAGGGTTCTGAAGACAAAGAAATCTTAAAACTTAATAATCATAAACAAAAAAAATAATTATATTATATACACACACGCACTATTATTAAAAACACTTAGTACAGGGAGTCCTGTCTTAGGAACAAGTCCTGTTCCAGAAGCATGTTTGTAAGTCGGATTTGCTCTCAAGTCTGACAAAATGAGTCATACGCCTTTGACACGAAAACACAATGAAAAGCATACCAATCCATTTGATAAATCACTGTTCCCTTTCCCCACACTGTGGGCAAAAACCTAGCCCAAGGAAATTAATCTCACATGTCAAATGCAACAGTGTTGTCTCTGCGGCTTTTAATCGCGAGCAGAATCTCGGGCGGCAGTTTTCCACTGTATGGACTATGAACTCTGTTTTGTTGATTTTCTGAAATTAGGATTATTCACCCTCAGGACAGCCAATCAGCGTGCTTCCTGACAGATTCAATTTCTCCCTCGACCACCAAAAATAAAATAATAATAATAAAAAAAAAAAAAACACACATACAATATCCCAGACTTTAGACATGTTAAATGTTCATAGGACCGCAATCCGTTCATATGTGCGGAAATTCGTAACTCAAATGTTCCTAAGTCGAGGACTTATTGCATAACCATAAGAAACTTTTGAGAACTGACCTCCTTGTAGGTGTTGATCTCCGTCTCAAAGTCACGGTTGTACTTGCGGATCTTCTGCCGCAGCGTGCTCAGAGCTTTAGCGTTGTTTTTGTTCATCTTCTTCTTACCCTCCTTGTCCTCCCATAGCTGCAACAGAAAACCACATGTTTCTGTTATAGTCTCAGAACAAAAAGGTATTAAAAGGAACCCATTCTGGAATTAAAACTGAACTAAAAATCTCGTACTTGGTTGAGGTAATCCTCCAAGTCGGCCAGCAGGCGAACGTAAAACTTGGGAACTCCCTCTTTATCCACAATTGCTTTGCTCTTGAAGAACGCTCGACATAGTTGCTCAAACTCCTCCAGACATTTGGCTATGTCGCGAATCTTCATGGCGTTTCGGATGGTTGTAATAAAGTTGGTCAGCTCCTCAAACCTAAAAGCAAAAAAACAAAAGGATTCGATAATCATTTGAAGTCACTTTATATTTCTTCACCTGTTTAACACTATTACAAAAAACATGCTCAAAAGCAAAAACATTTTGCCCAACCATATATTCTCTACACCGACGGGCATCCTTATACACACAAACCAAACAGCTTCTCACCTTTTATCCTTGGCGCTGCGAACCACTCTTTTGGTGTCTTCTTCATCATCGCTCAACAACAAGGCTCTGAGAAGAAGGAGAAAACAAATATTAAAAGAAAAATCAAATCAGAAAAAGTGCTTGAGTTAAAAAACGCGAATGAACAAAAATAAATTAAATAAAGTACTGACTGTTTGTTGAAAGTAGTGCCGGTCGCTTTAGGGGCGAGCTCGTCCGAGGATGAGGACTCTTCCGACTCGCTGTCGGATCCGGTGGCGAAGAAACGGGACATGGCAAAGGCTGTTCACGCTGTATATTTGGGAGTAAAATGAATAAACGTTACATCAGCCATAGTGCTTGGGGCCTAACCTGGTATTTCACTTGATAAACACAAACAGGCAAAAGTGTTAAACATTATTTCAGAAAATATTTACTTTCCACCTGAAATAACGTGATAAATGACTGTATATGTGCGGGCAAAGAATAAGTGATTAAAAAAAAAAAAAGAGTAAGTGATAAAATATGAATATCTCGTTAAACGTTAGTAAATTAACCCTGCAATGTGTCACCGGACAATCTGCTAATCTTAGCTAAATAATCTAACGGGCAAATAAGTAGAACAAAATGTCCTTCCTGAACTACATCTAAATGCAGAATAAATAACACCTCTGCGCCTCAGTGGTAAACGGACAATAAATAATAACAAAAATACAGCTATTAAGGCGGATTGGCTAAGCTGAAGATCTGCCGCTAAGATAACTAGCATGCTAGCCAGCTAACGCACAAGAAACTGTGACGACACGACGCCGGCTAATTTTTACACACGAACATGAACCGGGGCATATTATACAAATTGATCAATCTACACAGGATCTTACCTGTTATCTAATACAATTGTTCGAGTCCTGTTTTGTGAGGTTATTCTGACTGAATTTAATATCCAGATTGGCAAATTGGTCAGCACAAATGACGGCGTGCTCGTGAGCCTTTTTGGCTATTTCCGGCGAGAGAGGAAGTGACGCAGCGTAGTGCGCACTATCTGGCGTGGCGGCGCGTGAACGATTGCTGGAGGAGTTATATAGGCTACTACCTGTAGCCTATATATGTTGAGGGTTGAAAACTATTTAACAAATCATGGGAACTTTTAAAGACACACACACAACACACACATT